>CAJVPT010000401.1:0-30929 GCA_910592055.1 Acaulospora colombiana
GTCTCGCGTCGCCTCGGAGCTTCGGGATCGGCGGTCAGGTCATGTGATCTGAAATATCATGTGTTCTAGCAAATCATCAGTGTTTCACGCCGAAGGTCTATATCCTTGATTATCTTGAAATCCTATTTGACAACATCTTTCTGGCCTTTAATAAAAGATGTGTGTCTCATCAAAATACCCATAGGTTCCTAAGACCGTTTTAGCAGTTGTCATGTGACTTTCAGGTGTAAAGTCATGTTTTCATCGGGTGACTTAGGTAAATTTGTTACATGATAGTTTAGACAGTTGCTGTTAATGAATTGAATATTGTGACCTATGTCGATGAGTTCTGGAACAAGTATTGATTATTAAAGTCTTCATTACAGGTTTCATTTTGATATTTTTTTTGGCTTTCTCTTTGTTTATAGTATTTTTCTTTGCTGCTCACATTGTTGTTTCTTTGCGTGACTTGTTTGCATTACCTCTTGTGAGAATGTTCTCATTGTAGTTAGGCCTCTACTAGACCATTTCTCTGTAAAGTTTTCTTTGATAGAGTATCTCTCTATTTATCTTTTCCTTTTCTTTAAAAATTATCATAAAAGAAAATTTTTAGAAAAAAAATATACAGAAAAGGGAGTTTTTTTTTATTAGTATTGTTATGGGTCACGTGGGTGATGCGATTTATGCGTAATGGTCTAGAATCCAAAAACCCGAAAGTCTGGCATGAATAATTGAGTGTCACAAGGTAAGAAACTATAGATAAGGCTCAGGTACTAATAAGGGAACCGTGTGTAATTGAAAAGTATAGAAAGTTTAGCAAAGCTTAAGGTTAGTATAGCTTATTATAAAGTAGATAGCCATTGTTAGATAGAAAAGTATAAATAGCTTACCAATATATGCCGAAAAGGTAGAGCTGAATGTGTTAGGAAAAACAGCTCTCATTAAGAATAGAAATAAGAGTTAGTGATATATCAAAGAAACAGAATGCAATAAAGAGACATTTATCTTCGGCCAAGTCAATCATCACATTTCTGCCTTCCCTAAGTGTTCTTTATAGGAGGCGTTCTCTTCATTGTGTCATTTGTGAGTATTCTTGAGAAGTCTAGGTTACGCGAGGTGCTACGGATTAGTGACGGACTCGCCGGAATAGCCCACGACAGTATATTTAAAATATGTGCTTACCTTTTTTCATATTTTATTTTAATTTATATTTTTTTATATTCATATTGAATCACATATCACAAAAAATATGTTGTGTACTTTTGTATAGTATTGTATTTTAATTAGATTTACATTGTTGTTTATTTAATCAGATGTGCATTATTGTTTACTTTTAATTTCAGATAATTGATATTGTTTATCAAAACAATTTAGTTAAAATACATGAAACTGAGAAATTAATTATGTTTTAATCAGATTATCTATATAATATATTGTTATGGGTCACGTGGATGATGCAATTTATGTGTAATAGTCTAGAATCCAAAAACTCGAAAGTCTGGCATGAAAAATTGAGTATCGAAAGGTAAGAAACTATAGATAAGGCTCGGATACTGATAAGGGAACTGTGTGTATTTAAAAAGTATAAAAAGTTTAGCAAAGCTTAGGATTAGTATAACCGATTATAAAGTAAATAGCCATTGTTAGATAGAAAAGTATAAATAACTTATCAATGTATGCCAAAAAGGCAGAGTTAAATGTATTAGGAAAAAAACAACCCTCATTGAAAATAGAGATAAGAGTTAATGATATACCAAAGAAACAGAATGCAATAAAGAGATACTTACCTTTGGCCAAGTCAATCACCACACTTCTGCCTTTCCTAAGTGTTCTTTATAAGAGGTATTCTCTTATTTGTATCATTTGTGAGTATTCTTGAGAAGTCTGAATTATGCAAGATACTACAGATTAGTGATGGATTCGTTGGAATAGTCCATGACAACATAAACAAGTTGTTGTATTTTAGAATAATATATTTATGGTTTGTATGATATGATGATTATTATATATTGATATATTGTTGTTATAATGTTTGGATGCTCGTTACTGTTTAGTAAAGAAACTTGAATATTCTTCTAGGTGTTATAAACCTTAAGTCTGAACTGATTTATTGGTTTGATCTATTGTTTATAGGATTTCTCTTGGTGTTAAAAAAGGCATTAACCTGTACTGACCTAGCTGAGAGCCTGAGAAGTTGAAGTTGGATCTCAAAGAATCTACTATAAATCAGTTTTTTTAAATTTTTCTTTTTTCTATAAAGAAAGAAAGTTTATAAAGTATGGCTAAAGTGTATTTATACTTTTCTACTTCTTGCTATTGGAAGATTAGATACATTAAGAATTGGTTTGTTATAATTATTTCATGTTGTTTTACTAATTTTGTTGAAAGCTTCTCTTGTATTGCAGATAACTTCTTTTTTTTTCAAGAAATTATCAAAAAAAAATTTTTAGAAAAATTAAGAATTAATAACAAATAATTTAAGAAAACTAAAGATAGTATATAAGAATATATATAATATGAAATTTATAAATAAGAAAAAAAGAATAGTGATAATTATTAAAGATAAACTTCAAGTTGTTTTAAAAGAAGTAAAAAAATTTTATTAGTCAAAAAGTATAAAAATTTCTTATAAAGATTATTTTTATATATTATTAAAGAATTAATAGTGTCAATATATCCAATTCACCTCTTAAGAATCAGATAGAGACAGAGAACTAGTATAGGGAAACATCAAGTTAGACTTCTAACATGATATGCAAAAGTTCCTAATTTGAACAATAATAAATGAAGAGGTTTATTACTGGTAATTTAGATAGGAGAGGCAGAAAAATAATTTTGTGTTAAAGGTAATTTTATTCTTGGATAAATCCTGAGAAGTTTTCAGAAGGAAATTTTTCTTCTTTAAATATATAATTTAGTTATATGATATTTGAAAATATAAACTAAGATAAATAATAATAATTATTATACTATTGGTTTTACTGGACTGTTAAACTATATTATCTTAAACAAAACTCAAGTATCCTTCAAAAATAATAGTTATAGGTAGTAAGATAGGACTATAAAATATTCTAGAGTACTTTATGCTAAGTTTGCTAATAGCAAAATTAACTATCGATGTTCTAGAAATGTTCTGAAAAATCTTTACTTTCAGGTGACCAAAAGGATCATATTATGTTAATCTGAGATACTGGAATTAATCCTAAGTACTAGGAAAATTATATGACAAAATTTTATAGTTCAACAATTCCCCCAACTAATTTACGAGTTTTACAAGTTAAGTATCAATTAGGAATTAAAATTCAATAGTTATTATTTTATAGATATTTCTAAGAATCATTTTTCTTGTTCTTATGATTTATTCAATCCCTATCTTCTTAAAAAGGTAATAGATCCTGATACAAGCTCATTTGTAATATACAGATACTAGATCACACAAAAAACTATATTGATAACAATTTATCACTTGGTTCAATAATATTCCTAAGAGATAAACATGCATAAAGGTCATTTGTTGATTTTTAGTCCTTGTTGCCCTTTGTAGATGCCTATACTTGTATTCATATTTTTAGGATTTGTTTCAAGAAGATCATTTATAATTTTATCAGCAATGGTATTCATTTTGAAATTGTTATATATTTTTGAGATCTTGAAGTAGTTTGCTAAGGGATAAAGAAAAATTTTATCTATTTATATTCATCAAAACTTGTTTTGTATTCCTTATCATTGCATGTTTATGTGATATATTTAAAGATCATTTCTTTTGTATTTTGGAATGATATACTTTATCTATCATAAGCAATATTTATTATGTCAAGAATCCACAAGCAAAAATATAGCTTTGCTATTTTTTCTGTCTCCAAGGAAACTAGAAGCTCTTAGCCCATCAATAATCAGGACTTGTTTCAAAAAAACCTTTCTCTTAAAGAAGAGGTAAAGAACTTGTGCTACGAGTTTAATAGGTCTCAAGAAACCAATTCTGTTTTGTATGTTAAGTATAAGAGCCTTTCAATAAACTTTAGGACATTATTAGTTGTCATTACTATCTCATATATATGGAACTAGAGAGGAAGAACATTAATCTTCACTGGCAGATTCATTAATTGAAGTAACTTCTCCCATTACAAGACATGGAAACTCCTCCTCTGTTGAATAGGCCTTTTTTTCATATACCCTACTAAGTCTCTTTCTTTATATGTATTTGATTACTAAGAACATGTAGTAGCAGTTGTAATACTCCCTGGGTCAGCTGAAATAGTGGTGCAGTTCCTCTCTGGGCCACCACTATTTTATTACATCTTTTATTTTTTCTTTTCTGAAATATCTTCAATTTTTTTAGGTTTTCTGTTCAGGTGGCTCAAATAGTTTTCATAGACTAGATGATGATTCTGATGACTAATAGTCTTATAAAACAATTTATGGTTCCCATCCTTCTTGATCATAATACTTTATTTGAATATAGATATGATAGGAGAAGCCAATACTTTTCCATCCAAAGTTCTTAGCTGATAAGTACCATTTGAAGAATATTGTAGATATAATAAGGTCTTTTTCATTTTTTTTTTATTTTTCTGTGAAGTGTTTGTCTCATACTACATTATACATTAATATTTTGACACTTATTTTGAATATTGGGGCCTGGTTTTTTCTTCAGTCATAATACTCCTTCTGTTTTCATTGGTTTTCCTGGATATTATGCCTGGTAGCTTCTCTTCCTTAGGGTAATTCTTCTATCAGAGTGAACAATCATAATAGAATATCTCTTTTTATTATTTAGTCTATTTCTATAGAAGGGATTTGGGATTTTTATCCATATATCAAGTAAAAAGGAGTTATTTTTGTGGAGGATTGTTTGGCTGTTCTGTATGTAAATAATATTGGTGCAATATAGTTATCCAATCTTCTGTCCCTCTATTAATTTAGCAAATGCTTTATATAAAGTTCTATTGAATTATTCTACTAATCTATTAGTTTGAAGATGATATAGTATAGATAATAAATATTGTATTTTGAAATTTCTTTAATAAATTATCAACTATTTCATTCTGAAATGATTCTTCAATCTGAAAGTATCTGTTTTGAGCATTTATGTCTGTAAATAAGGATTTGATATATAAATTCAGCCACTTGTTTTTCTATTGCTTCTGAAATTGCCCTAGCTTCAGGCTATTTAGTAAAATAGTCTGTTCCTATCACAATGTATTTGTTGTTTTTTTTTGTGTATAATAAGGAATCAACAATATCTATTTCAATTTTTGAAAATGATTCTCCAACAGAAATGGGATATAAAGAATCAGATATTCTAAATTTTTCTCATCATTAACATTTATCACATGATTTGATATAATATTTTATGTCTTCAAACATTTGTGACCAAAAATATTGATTGACTTTGAACTTTTTCAAACACCTTATCAACACCTAAATATGCACCAGTAGGATGGTTATACAGTAGATATAGTACTGGTTCTATTTTATGATTTTTAAAACTTTGAGAAGTTGGTTTTGCATTTTTTTTTCTTCTGTTCTTCCTATAAAGTATTTTGTTTTTAATTTAGAAAAATTTACTTTTGGCTTGTAATTGTTGTTATATTTTGTCAAGATTTGATGATAGTTTGTTGTTTTGTAAATAGTTTTGGAGTAATAGTAGTGTTAAGTATCCATCTTGTTTGTTTGTCAGGATATTGACTACTTGAGCTATATTTTCTTTAATATTAAATTTGAATAGTGATACTATAAATAATTAATATTGAGTTTTAGGATTGGTGCTTGTTTATTAGATAGAGTTGCATAAAGTATTGTAGAGAAAGATTATTAAATTCTTATAAATATTCTTCAGGGACTTGCTCATTCTCAGGAAGCTATAAATATGTGTTGATCAGTCATGGAGAGGTCTCAGTTATATAATAAACTTCATTAGGAATGATTTCATTCTATTCCAAGTTTTTTGTGTATTCAGAAGAAGTTTTTGTCACCTCCTTTTGTTTTCTCTTATGATACAATCATCTTTAAATAGCTATCTATTTCTGTTAGAAACTTTTTAACATAGTTTGCAATAAGTATATATAGGATGGTCTAGTGCCCTTTTATTACAAATATTATATATACCATTGCTTAACAATAAACCAATGATCTTCAATTTGACATTATTGGTTTCTTGTAAAATGTTTTTGTCTTAGAGGTTTATTTTTTTCAAAGATAAGCTCTATATGTGATTGATAAGTATCTTAATCTAGCATAAGGATAGAAGCTTCATTCTCCTATATTTGGGATATAGCATCTGCATTGTTATACTTTTTCTTAGCTCTATGGATAATAGAGTAATTATTGGATTCCAGGTAAAAAAGTCATTTTATGTTTTTTCTTTTCAGTTCAGGTATCTTTAACTTTTGTAAAACCAAATGGTCAGGAATCAGGTAGAAATGATTTGTTTCTAGATATTAATGAAAGTGTTCTACTGCCTATACAACAACTAAACATTTCAGTTTAGTTGCTGCATAATTTCATTCTGCTCTCGTTAAATTGCGACTAGTATATGGCACAGCATATTCTTTATTTTGATCATCTTTCTAGGCAAGTACAGCACCAATTCCAGTTCCTGAAGCATCAGTATGGATATAAAATGATTTGATAAAATCAGGATATCTCAAAATTAAAGCAGTAATTAAACATCTCTTCAATAATTCAAAGATTTTTTCTTGGGCTTCAGTTTATTCAAACAATATATCTTTTTCTAGTAATTGATTTAGAGGCTTAGCAATTGTAAAAAAGTTTTTGATAAATTTTCTATAATAGGAAGCAAGTCTTAAAAATCTTCTGACTTATCTTACAGTAGAGAGTTATAAATAATCACAGATCTTGTTATGCTTTTTATTATCAGGTTGAATTCCTTTACGATTAATTTCATGTCCAAGGAGTTTGACATATGGCAAAAAAAGTAACATTTTTCTGAGTTCAACATTAGATTGCTTGTCTAAGAGCATCTAGAATAATATTGACATATGTGCAATAGTCTTCAAATATTTGAAAAAGATAGTAATATTGTTCAAATAAACTTCAACACATTTTCCTCTGAATATATCAAGGACTTCATCTATTAGTCTCTGAAAGGTTACAGGAGCATTACATAATTTAAATGACATAATATTGAACTCATAGAGTTCAAACTTTATAATAAAAGTAGTTTTCTTTTTGTTTGCATCATTAATAGCTACTTGTCAATAACCACTTGCAAAATCAAGACAAGAGAATCATTTAATATCATTAAAAGTTTCTAGGAGGTCATCTACCACTGATATAGGATAGATATTTTTCTCTATGACTTAATTTTACTTTCTATAATCAATATAAAGCCATTTCTAGTTATTTTTCTTTGATACCACTACTATAGGAAAAGATCAGGGGTTGATAGTTGGGCTGATAATTTCTTTTTGCAACATGTTCATGATTTCTTTCTTGACAAATTCCAACTAATTAGGAGAGGCTTTATATGCTTTTTGTTTGATTAGTTTCACATTACTAGTATTAACAGTATGGGTTACCACGTTGACTCTTTTCAGGTCACTGATTTGTCCTTTCTTAGAAATACTTTTAGCAAAAATATCTTTATTTTCATACAAAAGGTCTTGTACAATTGCTTCTTGTTTCTTAGATAAAATGCTTATATTTGATGTGTCAGATTCTTAATGAGATGCTTTTGAAAGATATATAGCTGAATTTTTAGATCGAATGTCTTCTATGCAAATACCAGAAGTGTATACTTCTGATTCTTTGAGATCTCCTTCTTCTTGATATTCAATTTCATCTAAAAGCTTATTATTATTATTGAAAGATTTCTTTATAATAGATTGGGAAGGAATATCTACTAAATAGGTTGTTCCAATATCAATACATCTTTTATCAGAATAGATTTGTAAAGTTCGTATATTAAAGTTTCACTTGGCTTTTATCTTTTCAAACTAGTTAGTACCAAGAAAAATAGTTTTTTCCCAGGATTCAATGACTTGCAATTTAATAGGAATTATTAAATTTTGAATAAAAATTTGTAGATTTGAAATTTGTCCAAGGGCTCTTATTCTTTTACCATTAGTAGTTATTACAATTGTTTTGAAGGGAGCATTTAGAGAGAGTCCAAGATTGTTCATAAGCTTTTTCATAATAATGCTTACAGCAGCTCCTGAATCCAAAATAGCAACAATTGAATTTCCTTTAATTTTTATATAATATTTGGCAACTGTTGTTCTCTTCTTTTCTTTTTCAGACTGGAGATAGTTTGCAGCTTCAGTATTTTTGGGTCTTCTTAAAACCTTAACCAAGTTTTTTCACTAGTTAGGATACCATAGCATTTGTTCAAGAGTAGCATTTGAACAAATTTGTAAGATATTATCTGAAATATCATATGGATTTAAGTTATCTATAATAAAAAGTTGGTGCCTTGTTCTAGAACTTCTGAGGGTAGCAATGGGTACTACCACAGGTTC
Organism: Acaulospora colombiana; assembly: GCA_910592055.1. NCBI lineage: Eukaryota > Fungi > Glomeromycota > Glomeromycetes > Diversisporales > Acaulosporaceae > Acaulospora > Acaulospora colombiana. The sequence goes on from CAJVPT010000401.1 coordinate 8,460, forward strand.
TTGTACAATTTCATCTTGTAATTCTATGGATTGTACTGAAATTCTTCTAGTTCATAATTGGAATTATTTTTGAGATTCTGATTGCTTCTGTTTTTTTCTAGCTTCTCTTCTATTAGTAAAGTAAGGAGATAGTCTTGCTTATTGATCAATATAAACTTCTTCTTCTTCTTCATTTCATTTTTGAGTAGAATATTGTTCTGTTATTAGGTAATTAATTGATTGATTTCTTTTAAAAGAGGATTAATAGAATAGTAAGATTTTTTCAGAGAGACAATTCCTTGCAAGATAGCCAAGTTCGTTACATTAAAACAGCTTCCTATAAGGTTTGGCCTTTGAATAGAAGCAAAAGACTGCATTTTTCATATTGGTGGATTGCTTCTTTGTTGGAGAGAGTAGGCTTCTATTTTTTTCAATCTTTTGGCTAAATTGAGTTGCATTTGTTCAAATTTCTTGATTAGTCTATCCATAGCCTCTTCTTATACTTTAGAGACTCTAGAATCAGAATTTCTTGATATAGGAGGTCTTTTATCTTCATAAATACCTTGACCTTCTTTATATTGCTTTGCATATTTGAAAGCATTATTAACAGCTGCTGGTTTTATTATTGATACAATAGTAGCAACATGAAAGTTCAATCTGTGGATAAAGAACCTAAGTTTTTCTTTGTCATTCATAGTTCCATCTATATCTACCTTGGTTAATAACTTTTTAAAAATAGTGTAGTAGAAGTCTACAATTTCATAGAAGCCTTGTTTTTGTCCTTCCAAATCTTTGATTCATTTACTTATTCAATGTTGAGAACAAAAATGAGTTAAAAAGGCTTTAATGATGGTATCTCTTGCTATTGTATTATTGTCAATATTGTTGGCATTGTAATAGGCATTTCACTATTCTTTAGCTTCATCAATAAGGTGAGCATTAATCATTTAATAAAGTTTTTCACCTTTCCAATTGTTGACTTGGGCTGCCTTAGTAAACTTCTTGCTCCAGTCAACTGGGTCTTAAGTACCATCTCTAGAGAAGGCTTTCATCTTCATAACTATATTATAGATGTTTTTATTGACTAAGTTATAAATTTCATCATTTGGTTTCACTATATTGTTATTGATAAAAGAAGGTTCTTAAAATAGAGTTTCTAAGTTTAAATCTTTGAAAGTAAGATATATTTCTTGTGAACTTGGGTTTTTAAATGAAGAGGATAAATATAAGTTTTCACTATTATATAAAAAATTATTCTATAGATCAAAAAGATAAGAGAATAAATTAAAATTGAACTGAACAGAAAAAAATATAAAATTGTCTAAAGGTGTTGTAGATTTAGTATCAATAAAATATTCAAAAGAATTGATTGCTTAAATAACTTTTGTAAGAATATTGTCAAAGATTAAAATATTGAAATATCTAATACTAAAAATGAATTAATGAGCTATATAATCTTAATTATAAATAGTACTATTAATTAATTGAATAAAATAATATTGAGATTTAGAAGTATAAGAAATAGCAAAGAAATGGGTTTGATATTAATTCCAAAATCATAGAAAATAAATATTAGGATGTTGTAAAGAGTAATAAGTTTCACAAGATTCATCTAGACAAGATCTTTTTCTTAAGTCTTCTTCAGAAAATAACTGATATACTTGATCATATAATTGATTGTTATCAAAGTGATTACTAAATTTGCTTATAAAAAGTTTCTTTCTCTTGATACTTGCTAGACTTTGAATTCCAAATACTGGAATTTTTCTTCAATGAATACTTCTAATACTAAGCAAGGCTTTTCTTCTTTTCTTTAAAATGTAGGAGGAGTCTATCTCATGGTCATTACCAATTTGTTAACCTTTCTAATTCACCTCTTAGGAATCAGATAGAAACAGAGAACTAGTGCAAGGAAACACCAAGTTAAACTTCTAATATAATATGCAAAAGTTTCTAATTTGGACAATAATAAATAAAAAGATTTATTACTAGTGATTTGGGTAGGAGAGACAGAACAATAATTTTGAATTAAAGGTAATTTTATTATTGGATAAATTCTAGGAGTCTCTAGAGTAAGAATTTCTCCTTTCAAATATATAATTTGATTATATGATATTTAAGAATATAAACTAAGATAAACAATAATAATAATTATACTATTAGTGAAAAAAAACTCTCTCCTGAAAATTTCAAAATCGAAAAAATTTCCTTATTAGGCAAAAAATGCAAAAGAACTCATCCCTAGCTACAAGGTAGCAACCCTCCTCAAAATGGCCACCACCAGGAAACTGAGGAGCTCAGAAAAACAAACAACACCCAAATATAACCTCGACAGAATCAGCAAGAACAACGGAAGAGTCCTAAAGGCGAAAGGAACAATACCCATATCACAACTCAGGCACACCCCCCTCGGAACCAGAACAGCACTCCAAAACCACTCAGCAAACAAAGGAAAGGCAAAAAAGACAGACGACACCCCCATGCAGCTCAAGGAGATGGAAGTAGATGAGACAAGACAGATATCAGAACCAGTGAAAGTCCCAGTAAGCAGCAGAGCACCATCCCCCATCACAGTTTGTGAGTCCGAAGACAGAAACACCCAAGAAGCACAAACTCCGCACAAACAAGTGGACATTACTGGCCAGAAAGAATATAGTTACTATAGTGAAAGAGGCACAAGCGCAAAATCTGTATCACCACAAAACTATCAAGATCAACGAGAAACATCCAAGCCATATAAAGCTTTCATCGACCCAGACAGGGTACCAGGACAAACACCCACAGAAAAATTAGACTTCACCAAACAAAAAATGGGACACCTCAACTTCCTGAAATACGTAAGATACGAGCATCCAATAGACAAATCCCAAATCACAGCTATTTTTGGTAACCAGGATGATGCACAAAAAGCATACGAACTAGAGATCACTGACAATGAAAATACTAAATTTAGAAATACTGCCCCATTGGGATCCAAAGAAAGTAACACCCGTATCATCTGGGTATGGGATGTCCCCCAACACTTCACTAAAACAGATCTAGCAGAATTCTTTGACGAACAAATCAGCATCGATTATATCACTTTGCAAAGAGCAGGGCCCTTCCAAATAGCAAACATCACCTTCCCCAACACATAGACTACATAGAGATCAGCCAAGATTGGGTACTTACAAAAGGTCTTTACACATGCAGAATCTTCCCCTATTATAGAACACATGAAATTAAAGAACAAAGGGAATGTTTCAGTGCCACACTCACATGTCTGCCACCAGACATAACAGCGGCAGATCTGACAGTAACCATCACCAGCACGAAGGCAAAATCAGTGTATATTCTCCACAACAACAACAATCAAGCTAAGAGGTTCGCCATCTTCACCTTTCAGAACAGAAAAGAACTGTTAGATGCGAAATCGGTAGCCCCAGTAATCAAAAGAACCCAGACCATTTGGGTCACCCATGAAACAAGATTGTGCCTCATCTGTAGTTCACTGGAACACAACATGCACACATGCCCAGACAAATCTGAACCCCCTCCACCAAGACAATACACCAATAGATTCAACAACCCAAGAATTTCAGCACAACCATGATGTAGAACAAACTTCAGTTCTAACTTCGCCAGAAATCCACAAACAAAGGAAGATTTCAGGAGCTATGCAAGCATCCTGAAATACGGACGAAGCCACAACTCCAATCAAAACGAGAAAGACATTGGCAGGCCTTAATAGCGATTCAAAAAGAGATCAAAGAAATGAAAAACTCTCTTCAAGACCTGAATGAAAGAGTCGATGCTCTAAAACAGGAGTGCACCAACTGATATCTAGAGAGTATAGGCGAACTCATGGAGGAGTTAGAAGAGTCAACACCCACCAGCAGCAAAGAACAAAGACCATAACAAGTACGGGGATTCAAGACATCAGGAAAACACAAGAAGCATACCAGCAACAACTTAACAAAATGAGCTCAACAATGGAAGAAGCAATCAACCTCTTCAAGCTCTCCCAACAGATAGTTCTCCCGGGATACAACCTTACCCAATAATATGATAGACAATACTCAGGATCACCTCCAGAAAGGGGAAAGCAGTAAAACAGTAATACAGCATCAAGTAACCAATGTCCTCACAAACAAATAACATAAAACACAGATAGATACACAAACGAGAGCATAGTACCACAGGATAACAAATCAATAAACAATCATCTGATATAGACAATCGCAACACACAACATAAGAGGCATGGTAGAAGAAAACAAATGCAAATTATGGACAGAATTCTGCATAGAAAATAGATGGGAAATCATCATCACTACGGAGACCAATGGAGATATGGACCAGGCCAAACACTGGAAACAACAAGAATATCAACTAACAACCTCAGTGACTTCCATAAGGAAGATTGGACATGGGGTATACATCGCAATTCATGAAGACATTGTAGGAAGAATCTATAAAAAACAAGAGATAGAGGGCAGAGTGATAGCAATAGACATGGCTTTCCCAGGAAAACACAAATTAAGGGTAATAGGAGTATACCTTCCACCAATAAACAACAACAGGAGGGTAAAGTCAGCAATAGAAAACACGATTCAGGAATGGATCATACAAGCAGAAAAAGAAGCATCACACATAGTAATAGGAGGTGACTTCAATGCTACACCAAACCCTTCCATCGACAAACGACAGAGCACAAAAAAGTCAAACAATCACTGGCTTGAATCAGAACTACTGGAATGGTTGATTACAAGGAACTTCGAGGACACCTTCAGAACATACAATCCAACACAAGTGGCATACACATGGCAAAACAGTAGAGGAGCAGCCAGCAGAATCGATCAAATCTGGCACCACCCACAAAGCACCTGGCAATTAAGGGACTCCCATATAACAAATCATTCAGACTCCCTACACAAAAGTGATCATGAAATTATGATCACAAGAATAGAGATGTGGCAACTTGACAAGCAGAGAAAACAGAAGATTCACAGGCACAATCACAGATACAACTGGCATAGAACAGACACCAAACAATGGGAAAAGTTCAAGGATGAAATTGAATTACGGACACAACAGGGAGACATTAAGAATCAAGGAAACATCGACACTTTATGAATAGCTTCAAACAACATATCCTGGAAGCAGTGAACAGACATATACCCAAGATAAAGTCCCAGAAAAGAAGCAAAAAAGACAGGGAAGGCCCAATGATATACAGAAGGATTGTGAACATTCAGACTCTATCAGAAATGTTGCAGAGATGCATCAACACACCTAATCCACAAACCAAGCAACTGATCGAAAAACAGTTAATCAAGATACAGGAATCCTTCCCAGAACTTACAACAGAACTCAAAGAATGGCAATCTAATCACCCTCAGAGCTACCTGATCCAGTGGAAAAAGACATGCAGGGAATATATAACATGATACAAAACAGCAGCAAGAATAATTAGCAAACATCGGAAAAGGAAAGAAATACAGCAACATACAGAAAGGAGGCAATAGTGGCTCCAAAACAACAAGAAACAGATGATCAATAGCATAATGGAAAGGCCCCATAGATCCATAATAACTGACAGACTTATAGTGGATGTAGACAACCAGATAGAAATCATCACAGAACCAAAAGAGATCAAAAGGAAAGCTTTGAAACACTTCGCAACATGGACTCACCTTAGAAAAACTCTACCAGTAAACACCTCAACCAGATGGTCAAGGCAATACGCACTGAACAAAAGAATCCAAGACAACTGGTACAATGGCCTTACAGAAGATATCACAGTGGAAGAAGTAAAGAAAACGATAAGGGACAGGAGCTCAAAATCAGCACCGGGACCAGATAGCATTCCATACATAGCCTACAAACATCTTGGACCAAAAACACTAGTTTGGCTTATAACAAAATTCTCACACAAAGGGAGACACCGAGAGAATGGAGTAAAAAACATATATATCCAATACCTAAACCAACAGAATGGAACAACAGGATCAAAATAACCAGACCTATCACTCTACTCACCATAGAAAGGAAGATATTCACAAAGATTATCAGTGACCGCCTATCACACATCTGCAAAGAACATAATATCCTCAATGAATCCAACTGGGCAGCTTTACCAGGAAGCAGCATACAAGGCCCCATACACATAATCAACCTGTGTATAGAATAAGCATGCAGGAAAAGGAAAAAGCTATGGATTCTGAACCAGGACATAGCAAAGACCTATGACTCTGTCAACACAGAAATGCTGGAACAAGCTATAAGATGCATCAAATTACCATTAAAAATCACCAACATCATACTGGCACTACTCAGAGAGAGAGAAAACCAGGTCATAACAACACATGTACTGAGCCCCAGCTACAAAGTACTTGATGACATCGACCAAGGAGACACAATTTCACCTCTTCTATGGTGAATATTCTACGACCCACTCCTGACAGAAATTGAATCCTCAAGAAGAGGCTACAGGTACACAACGAGACTCCAAGGAGACATTAATGAGCCTAATATAGAGAAACACTTAGATATCAAGGCCATTGCATATATGGATGATATAATATGGCTGGCAGACAACCCAGAAGAAATGCAAAGGATTCTGAATATCACCACAGAATTCTACAATCATAATGACATCAACATCAACCCACTAAAATCACAATTAATAATTATCAATGGATAACCAGAAGACTTTAGAAGAAGCTTCAATCTCAAAGGAGGAACAGTCATGGGAAGCAAGCCTGGCACACCAATGAGGTTGTTAGGAATATGGCTGGACAGCTCTGGGAGGAAAGGATATCAGAAACAGCTCATAACGGAGAAAGTAAAGAAAACTAGTAAGCTGATCAGATGGAAAGCAATCACAGATAAACAAATGAGATACATAATAAACCATGTACTCATGCCCAGTATAGAATATCTATTGAATGACATAGTACTTTCTGAAAGTGACTGCAACTTTCTAATGAGGAAAATCGCAACAAAGTACAAACACAAGTGTGGCCTCGCCAACACAATCCCTAACACCCTTCTATATAACCACTCTGAACATAACCTGAACCACCTATGGGACAGACAAATGCAACTGCACATAAGGACCTGGGTGCAACGAATGGAAGACAAAGAAATACTAGGACAAATCTCCAGGATGGGACTACAAAATCTTCAAAACCTCTTTTGGTCAACAAACTCGGTAACATCACATCTTATACAGCCCTTCCTCAAGTCAGGACAAAACTTGGACCATGACATCATTTGGGTGCTAAGGAAACATGGCTTTCAATTCCATTTCAACACAAAGTTCACAATCCTATAGAGGATAGGAAAGATCGATGATACGATTGAAGAAGCAATACCAAAATCAGTATATCACCAATACAGACAAATACTAAGAAGGCACAATTTAATGTTCATAGGACAGATTATCAATCCAACAGGAACATGCTTACTACACTGGAGAAAACTCGGTGCCATTAATAAAACAAAGAAAAGAAATATATCAAAATAGTATAAAGAGATCACAGAGAACCTTACAAATCTAACCATTATACAAGATAGAATAGAGGATGAAACAAGCACTCACTGAATATATAACCAAAGCAGGCCCCTGGTAATAGGAGATTCATACAAACTACATTGGGGAGCAACACTCAAGCAGAACAAAGAAGCCATTGGCAAGAAGAAATGGAATGATAGCCCCAACACAGTAGTATTCAAACACTATATCAGGATAGATGAGCAATCACCATTGGAAAGGTGCACTGGGTGTTTCTAAATGAAAGGAAAGATATAGTGACAGGAACCTGCACATTCTCAGCCAAAAAATAACATACAATCCAAATTCCAGTAGAAAGGACAAGCATTTCCTCCAAGGAAAGCAAGAGCAGACCAACAAGCACTCTGCGATGCAGGATATCTCCAGAATCCACCAAGAAAGAGCTCAAAGACCTCACTGAAACCTCTCAGATAAATCAAAGCTCCTGACAAGTCAACATAGACAGCGTCGAACTAGAAACAATGAACAACAGAGAAATGTTTGAACTAAATAAGGAAGAATTAGATGCCCTGACAACAATTCAACAACATATAAAAGACCGCTACCATACCACAATATACACAGATGGCTCAGTATCAAGCTATGGCAACAGACCACACATGGGCCTAGGCTGGATCATAGAAGATGAGACAGGAACACAATACACTTTTCAAGGACAGAAACAGTTACATGCCTTTTCAACGCATGCAGAACTGATGGTCATAACCACAGCAATAAGCATACTAAGTAGAAATATTACAGCTAATGTGTATACTGACAGCCAAGTAGCAATAACAAACTTAACAGAAACCATAGATACCATCAGAATCAAAAAGAGGAAGAAACCAAACCAAACGATAGTAGATCCATTCAATTACATCAGGCAACAGCTGAACCTAAACGTTAGACTACACAAGGTAAAAGCACACACAGGGGTCCCTTTCAATGAGGAAGCAGATAAGCTAGCCCAGATAGACCCCATTTCATCAGATATGAAACCTAACCGGAAAATTATCAACATTAAAAAACAGCACCAAGGTCTGACATCAATAAATATAGTGTGGGATACATCACAAATAGACATTCCAGGCAAAGACTTAGCAAAACAAGTGAACAAGGTCATCAGGTTGACCAAATGGAAATTACTAAACAGAACACAAAACAGTTTCACTAAAGAGGACTTTAGAAACATATACTGGAAACACACTTTCAATAGCTTACATCCATAAAAAATGAACGAACACACAACCTCAAAGGAAGATTACCATAGGAGAAAATTTAACTTCAACCTCTGGTATAAAGAACTGCCAACCAAGACCAAACTACACAACAAACACCCACTAATATACAAGGATAACAAATATCACAAATGCGGAACATCAGAAGACTTTACATATCCATTCCTATATAGCAACAATACAGAAACACTAAAGAAAAACTTCCACAAAATTCTAATTAAAAATGCATCAGTACATATAATCAAGGAATACAGGAAGAGCTTCAAGGAGGTTATCTACAGACGGATACAATTGGCCAACCCCAGAATATTCAACTTACTGATCCAAGGAGCAGTATTAAAAGAAATACCTAGGACACTCGATACAATCATATCAAGCAAAAACAAAGTAACAGAAACTATAATAAACATAATAAAGGAATGGAAAGAGCTCTTATATAACATATGGAAACAAAGATGTGAGGAAGCTTATGAATAAGAAGGTCCTAACTGCAGAACCAAACTGAATAAACAAAAAAGAACCAGAGCCAAGAAAACCAAGAACTACACAAATCTGATTGCAGTACAACAGTCCCTATCAAACTTGTCTGAAATAGTAAATAGATATATAAATGAATACATAAAATATCAAACTGACATCTTCTCCATTATATCGTTTTATAAAACAACTAGCACGGCCTTGGCATGTTAGTTTCTTCCTCTAAAGAAAGGGCAACAGGTCACGAGGTAGCCATGGCTTATCAAGTTTTACTATCACTAAATATATATCCCTGTATTATAGTTATAGCTATTAAGTATATATGTAATTTGGAAAAATAATAAAACAAGGCTGCGCCAGTTAAAAAAAAAATATATATATATATATATACTATTAGTTTTGCTAGATTATTAAGCTATATTATCTTAAACAAAACTCAAGTATCCTTAAAAAATAATAGTTATATGTAATAAGATAGGACTATAGAATATTCTAAAGTACTTTATACTAAGTTTGCTAATAGCAAAATCAGTTATCAATGTTTTAGAAGTGTTCTGAAAGATCTTTACTTTCAGGTGACCAAAAGGATCATGTCATATTGATCTGAAATATTGAAATTATCCTGGATACTAGGGAAATTATATGGCAAAATTTTATAGTTTAACAATAGAAAAGTTTGTTAAGTTTATACTTATTAATTTATTATATATTATATTTAATTAATACTTTTATAAATTTTTATTTTATAGATATTAATAAGTTATTTTTTTTTTTTAAGCTGATGAAGTTATGCTATATAGTTTTTATTTAATTATTTGTACTTTCTTTTGTATACAAAATTAATTGTGAAAAAATTCATTTACAATAGGAAAAAAACTACTGACTCAGTATCTTAACGAATCCTACGACTGCTACAGTTCACTTGTTAATAAATGTTAGTGTGTTATGACTCCACTAACACTGAAATTTAATGAAAAAATTGTATTGGTCGAGTATCCATTTCCCAGGGTCTCTTTTATAGCATGGTTAGTTAGCTCTATATATAGTTGTCTATTGATATCTTGTGGTCCTTCTTCCTTTTGTATGTTCTTACTTATTAGGTGATGTTTGTTTCACATTAGCTTCTTTTTCTTTTTCTTGGTAATCCCTTGTATTTTCTTCCATTATATAGTTAGGTTGTATCTCAGTTTCCAGACTTTTTTCTTCTTTTGCCAGAACCGGATGTTGCTATCTTTAAAATTATCATCTCTACTTTCTCATTGCCTATGATCTTAATTACAGTTTGCTTCATCTTGTGAGTGATGGCCCCTCTGATGATATCTGTCCATTCTATATTATTTGATTCCCTTGTTCTATCTATTCTTGTTATCAGTTGGAGTAATAGTTCCATTTTTTGTGGATTTGTTTATCCTGCTTATAGCCGTTAGTCTTGACTGCACATTTTTTTGTAAGGAAGAACTTATACTTTTCTATGAATCTTGTCTTGTTTGTTCTGTATATAAGAGGGTGAAGACCTTTTTCTTCTTGTTTCTTGTAGATAATACAGGTTGGATCTTTATACAGTTGTGATTTTCATATATGTAGGTTTACCAATATATGAAGTTCATTTAATCAAGTTTTCCATCTGAAGGATCTGTTTCTATAGTCCTTCTAGTCTGTTTGTGATAATGTGATCTTGGATTGTAATAGTGTTTATAGGTTTATATTCCAATCTATCTTCTTGAACTTGGAACTTGTGAGCCATTCTTGTGTCTGATTCAGTGTTCTTCATTTACTTGTCCATTTAGTTTTTAGAAGTGTCTTTCCTAGTGTGCTTAATAAAAGATCTATAAAGGTTTGGTCCCATTTGAGTACTATAATGTTACCTAATGAGTTTAGTTTATGTACTCTGATAATATCCTTGAGTTTGTCTACCAGTGTGTTACTGCTAATTTATTCACAAGTTCATTTTCTCTGTTATCTGAGTGACTTTTGATTTTTGTCCATTTGATCTCAATTATTTGCATTGATATTATTTCTAGAATTGTGTTGATCACACATTTGTTAAATTCTTTACTGTCCTGTTTCTAGTATTGCCTGTCTTAGATGACTTTTTTATTTTATTGATTGTACTTTGGTCATCTATAATAATGTTTATTTTCTTTTCTGCGTTGATCATACTAATTACTGTTAGTATTGCTATTAGTTCAGCTCTGGTGGAAGATAGAATGTCTCAGGTTTCTGCTTGGAAGGTGGTAATATCTATTCCTGCCTCTGTTTGGATTATCCATCTGATCCCCATTCTATTGTTGGTATGTTGCCTGTTAAAGAAGCTGTCTGTATATACAGTATCTGTAAGTTGTTCCAGGAGGCAATTTCTTGTGTAATCTACTGTAGTCTTGTTATTTCTCTGGGTGAGGTACTTAATCTCTTCTGGATTATGGTCTTTGTGATCCATATGAGGTCTAGGTGTATAGTTGGTGAGGATGTGTTGGGTGGTTGTTTGCTGTGGATCTCTCTAAGTGTATATTCAATCCCCTGGAGGATGACTGAAGTCTGTTTGTCTTATGTTGTCTTGTATCTGTCTTCTGTGATTTTGTAATACAGCCCCTAGTGCTCTTTAAGACTCTGATGTTCACTGAGTTTGTGAGTAGTTGCATCATTACACATTGCTGTTGGTCCTTATATTGTTTTCTAAGTTTTAAGTTGTTGAAGAGGCAATCTTTGCATTTGAACACTAGTGATGCTTATCATTTCTATTCATATGTGTGACTATAACAGCCTGATTGTTTATGATCTTCTTTTTCTTTATTATTACTTTGCTATGCCATTCTTAGTTACCAGCCATCTAATTGTTGACTGTTGTTGATGTGGGTATACCAGTATATTAAAATGGAAGTTGTTAATACTTGGACTGTTGTCCCTGTCCTCTCTGATAAGTGTTGATTCTTTTGTAACTCTCTCTTGTAGGTTTTTTAATTTGGTTGACAGTTCTTTCAGTTCTCTGTACTAGAGGGGGTACAGCATTGTTTCCCCAATCTGGTATATACTTGTTTCCAGAAAAGAAATCTTGTTTTGTTGTTATAGAGGAGCTTGTTGAAGAATAAGATTTTCTTTTATCTAAGAGAGTTTCTGTGCTTGTGATACCATTTCTCTGCGATCATCTCCTTGATGGCCTTCCCTTCTTTTAGATTAGTTTTTTCAAACCATGTGTGTTTAGTTAGAGCCAGTATAATTCCCTAGCATTTCAGCATATTTATTATGTTATTTGTCAAGTTCTTTCTTCTTTAAGTCCAGAAGAACAATTTGTTTATTAAAATGGATGTATTGGACCAATATTCATTCTGTAAGTGTTGTAATCTGATTTAAGTTATTTTTCCTCCCAGATCATAATTGTTTAATCGATGGAGCAGGTTTTTTCTGTCATAAGAATCTGTCTATTCCATAAGTTGAAAAGCTTATATCCAAAGTCACAATGGATGATACAGTTTGGTATTGTTATGGCCAGTCCTGCTTTATGTTTAAATACTTTGTTTATCTTGCTACCCAGTCTGTTGCATTCTTCTTCTATTAAGACTATGTCATTTAAGAGATACTTGACAGCTAGAAAAAGGACATAGTTGATGATGTATCTTGTTTGTTTATCTGTGATCTTCTTCTATACCAAGATTCTGATGGTCATCTCAATCTTTTCTTTAATTATGTTCTTCTGATATGTTTTCTTTCCGTCTTCTGAAATCCATACTCCTAGAATTCTCATTGCTTCATTATTTTGTAATAGCATTACCTGTGTTCCATTTATTGTAATTCTCTTTTCTCTCTGTTCTTTGTTTATATTGAGGCAGACCAATGAGGATTTCTTGCCATTAACTTATATGTCATTGATCTTTAAAAATTCTACTGCCTTGTTTATAATAGCTTGTATACTGGCTTGATTGCTTGCAAATTATGTGGTATTATCTATATAGGCCATTGCTATAATATATGCCTGCTTTACTTATATACTTGCTATTTTCTCCTGGTTTGGTGATATAAGATCTAGTAGAACTTCAGTGCCCATAGTATAACATGTGTGTTTTTCCTCGATTTCTTGTAGTAGAGGATCATAAAATATTCTCTATAACAGTGAGGAAATGGTGTTACCCTGGTCAATTCCATCTTGTATAAAGTATTCTTCAGTGAGACCATGTGCTATAATTACCCTATTGTTTTTGTTCACTAGTATGTTGTTCAGGATTTCAATTATCTTTTCTAATATATGGATTCTTTTAAGGGCTCGGATCATCATATCCCTATTGATTAAGTTGAATGCTTTGCTGATATCTTGGCTAAAGATCCAAGTCTCCTTTTTAAACTCTCTAATTTCTTTTATAATATTATTCAGAATATGAATTGGTTCTTGAGTGCTTCCATCTGGGAGTCCTGTCCAGTTGTTAGTATACAATATTCTGTGTTTATTATATACTTTTACAATCCTTTCTAATAGGATGCTTATAAACACTTTTCTAGTTGTCTCTAGAAGAGTGATGGGCTGTGTTATATTTATATCATCTAGCCAATCTTTGGGTTTGAGAATTGGATATACATTCCCTTTTTTCTAGTCCTGTGGGGTATCTCCTGTGTTTAGTATTGTATTGAAGAGTACTTCTATCAACTCAAGCCCTACTTTTCCCAAGTTTTTAAGTAACATGTAGGATATTTCCGATGAACCTGATATGCTGCTGTTCTTTTTCTTTTTGATGGCCTTTTGTATCTCTGATATGTTAATTTGCAATATTATTTTATTGAACCAAAACTCCTTGATGTCTTGCTTAGATTTTTACTGTTGTCTCCAATATGGGTATTCTTTGACATCTAGCAGTTGTCTTGGTCTGGTCCACTTTTCTATGTGTTCCTTAATCTTGCCTCTGATTGCCTTTGGATCTATTATAACTTCTACCTCATTCTTCTGTATCCTTTTGATTAGTCTTTGTGTATTGATTACCCTTAATTGCCTATCTAGTATGTTGTTGATTATCTTTCTCAGCTATTTTTCTAGGTACTTGTGTCTTTATTCCACTTTCTTCTGGATAAGTTTCCCCTTTGCCTGTTTTACTTTGACCTTTGTGATTTTATTTTCTGCTTCCCACATTTCCTTGGTTTATAACAACCACTCATGTAAAGTTTCTTTGTTTTATATCATATTTTTTGAAAGAGGGGTGTTGTTATTAGAAGTTGGGATGGTATTTGATTTCTTTAACTTTTTCCTTGATAAGTGTTTTTTCTATTTCTAATTTGGCATCTGGCTCTACTCACCATGCCTGGTAGCACCTATATATTCTGTTCATTTTAAGTTGTTTTTACATTAGTTTTTTGAAATTGGATTTGTATATGGTGCAAGTGTTTCATCAATTTCTTCTTTTTCTAAGGTTGTTTTTACCACTGAGAATATTGCTTTCTTGAAATGCTGCCATATTTATTCTGCTGACTTTAAATTTTTCTTGAGAATTTTCCTCACACTCTCATCCATTTTTTTTGTAAATTTGGTCCACTATTTAGGATTAGAGTTATCATAGTTGATCTTATTTTACCGAATATTATTTCTGTTTACCAGTTTGAACCATGCCGAGTGTAATGTATTAAAGTATAACACTACCATCTTATGATCTCTTTTGATAACTGTTTCTATAGCTGTATGGTATGCATTGATAATAAAAGAGAGTAGGGGCCTTGATGTCCAGATGTAGTCTAGTCTGCTCCCATACTCTGATTTCGGTCTGTTGTATATGAAACTTTTTGTTAATGGGTAATGTTTCTGTATGTGTCTATAAAATTGAAGTCTTTCAGTGTGTTGATTATATTTTGTGGCTTAGTTTTCCTTATTTTTTCTTTTATGTGATTCAGGTTTTCATTCACCACTTTGTTGAGGTTTTCCATGAGTATTATAAACATGTTTTTTCCCTTTGCCTCATTAATTTTTTCTTTGCACCATTGTTGAAGTTTTATTTTATTCTGTTTTCCACTTTTGTTTGCTGAATTGTATATTGTTATTATTCTGTATTAAATTTTTCCTCTGAAAGTCATGTCAAGAAGCAGGTTGTGATTGTTGCATTCTTCAATACTATAAATATGTATGAACCACTTCTTTTCCATTACTATGGCTACTTCTGCTCCATAACTTTGATTTGTTGATTTTGTTGTCCATATTTGATATTTGTTCTCTGTATCTTACCATTTCTGATTTTCTATAAACCAGGTTTCTATTATTACTAAGATGTCGATTTGAGTTTCTTAACAGAACTCTAGTAATACTATTTTATCTGTTTCACTGTTAATTCCTCTTATATTTATTGTTCCCATTTTTTACCAGTTTTGTTCTTTAGTTGATTTATTTTCTTTGGTTTCTTGCCTATTGCAAGTATTGTTTTCTATCTGATTATTAATCATAGTTATTACTCATGAATTGGGAAGTAGGTTCTATTGTGTTTGCTTCTTCGATGGTGATTCCAGACAGTCTATTATTTTTCCCAGGATGGAATCAATTGTGGATTCCATTCGACTAATTCTTTGATTTATCATCTCCTGTTGTTGTCTGATGTTCATCCCCTTTGGTGATGGGTCTTGAAGTTTGACATTGATAGTGGTAAGCTATTATTTGGAGGGGAGTCTATAATGGCTGGACCTTTTGCTTTGATGGTAGAGCCTGTCTTGATTGCTGTGATCCTTCTGTCCAGCATGTGAACCTGATACTTGATTGTGTTCATGTCCACTTGGAGTTATTTGAGGGTCTCCAATATTATTTCTGTTTGTGTGGGTTGTGTAGAAGATCCTTTTGCAATGCTGGTATATATTCATCTTGGATTTGTTATATTTGTTAGTTTGGGTCTGTTACCTTGTCTTTTTACAAGAGGTCATCTTTGTTGTTGGGACATAAGTTATAGTTGACCTAGTCTATTGATTCTTTCTTTCCTTACTAAATCCTTTTTCTCTATGATGTAGATGCCGATGTCATGTTCTTGGACTCCACAATTGAAACAGAGTTTCATTGTTTTTGTTATCCATATCAGTTCTGTGTCTCCCAGTTGAAGTGTTGTATTTTTTGCTTAATTAAGTTCTTGAGTATTCCTGTAGTATAAGATAGTGAACCTTTTGTTTTGATTGAGATGGTTGAGAGAAAAGTAGCAAGCTTGAGTATGTGTCTAGTCAATAATTGTTTGTAGATCTTTTGCTGGGGTCCCCTATAGTAGGTTGACAATGATAGCACTGTATTGGTTCCTCTTTTCTTTTATTATGTGGGTTCTGACTGTAGGTATATATGCATACAGAAGGTATCCTTGTAGAAGGCCCATGTCAGACCATATTTTTCAAAAGCTTTTTTTGAGCTAAACTATACTGTTCCAGATTGAATGGTACTTGCTAGTTATAGTGCGATGTGTTCAATTACTGACTTGTCTTCAAATAAGCTAGTGATCTCCTTTTTTGTATACTGTGTGAGGATGTTCCAGATTCTGATGAATTAAATTTTACTTTCCTGTGTGCTGATCTGTGGTGCAAACCCAAATTTGGTTTTTTGATTGCTGGCAATCTTTATTTTACATATAATTGTGGCTGCATGGTAATTGATGAAGATGGCTGCGATCATTGGTGTACCAATTGGAAGCTCTATGCATACATGTCTTAGGGATGTAATGTGCCCCAACTTGTTATAAATATAGTGAATTTTTTTCTTAGTTAAGGAACTAGGCACGTTTTTCAGGTCGATAAACACCTTGCTTAGATAAAGTGTGTTATGATTCTCCTAGATGTTTCTTCATTCCCTTTTTGTGGTTGTTGGTTCTGGATTCCTTCATAGTTGAAATTGTTATTGATAATATTGTTGCAGTTCTTTATATTCTCTTTTCTCTTTTCTACTGCTGATGCTGTTAAGGTTACTGTTATGGATGAGATTGGTCTGGTCTCCATAATTATTTCCTCTACTGGTTCTAAGGATTCCGTGATGTTTTTCTCAGTATTGGACCTATTGTTGTGTTCTTCATTTTCAAGCTCCATATCTTCCTGATTCTTGATATCAACTTGGCTGATCTTTGCCACTTCTGTTGTTCTCTTTTTTTCCATTGGCATTTGGTTCTTCTTTGTGCCAGTGAGGGGTTGAACTTGTTTCTAAGTTTAAATTTTAGTAACAGTTTGAAATCTTGCCACTACCTGTCATGATTCTTTTCCTTATATAGTGAACTGTTGGGTCTTTTGTTCTTTTCAACCTTCTTGACATGTTTATTAAAGAAACTCTTTGTGAGCATTGTGTTTTTCCTTCAATATTTTGGGTTGTTACCATAAAAGAAAATTTTTAAGAATTTTGATGCGAGTGGGAAAGAGTTTTTTTTTTCAGATATTAATAAGTTATTTTATTTACTTAATTCTATATTTTTTAAGATTTTATTTATACTAGTAATATTATTTTTAGATATACAATATATAGTTTTTAATATATAATTTTTTTTACTAATCCTCTGACCACACACAAAAAAGATGTTCACAAGAAATTTTATACTTCTTTGCTAATAAAGTCTTTATACTTTCATTAAAACAACTTGAAGTTTGTCTTTATGTATCTTTCTTACTCTCCTTTACTTGTTTATAAACTTCTTTGAATAAAAACTTGGGTCTCTAGTGATCTGAAAAGACCCAAGTACACACTTCCTTTACTAATAGCAAGAATGTTCTAGGAAGTAAAAGGAAGGATTATTATTCACCTTCTTAAGCTTTTCTAGCTCTCTTAAAATGTTTACTGTTTTTCACGATTCTTCTTGAGGGATTTTGCCTACCTTAGTTTGACCCTGAATTTTTCGTAGCACAAGAACATCAGACTTTTGATTGGTTGATATGAAACATATTAGTAACTGAATGTAAGCAAGCTCCTATTGGTCATCTTACATGTTTTAATGATATTATTGGTGATAGAAAGAGTTAATTGGTACCCAGTGTCTACCCACTCCTCTAATTGGGTTAACCTATAGATCAAGTACCATGAGGCCATTAAAATATGAGCAAAAAGTTTTCAAGTAGTGAAAAAGCTACTATTTGTTCAAGCTAAGATCTTTCTTTCCTATTATTCCAGTCAGGCAAAGTTCAAGACCAAGGTTTCCTTTTTATTTTAGTCAAGCAATAAGATCAAATGGTTTCTAGTCTATACTAAGCTTCAACCCTTTGGTTACAGTTGAGAATGTATTTCCCCAAAAGCTGTTAAAGGATATCACAATCGATGAGGATCCCCACTGCTCTTCTGGTACCCTTCCACTATTGTGAAGCAAAAAGATCTTTAAGAAATGACTATTTTGGACAATGGAAGATATACACCAGTAAAATTCCTTTAACTAGGTGTGGCTGCTGGAAGGTATTATATTGAAACAATATGATTTAATTCCTACTAGATCATATAAGAACCTGGGATTCATAATAAGTCACCTCACCTTTCTATTGTAGGTGGATAAAAAATCACTGCTCAAAGAAGGTTAAGACCAAGTGTATCCTGGAAGTAAAGGCTACCACTAGGCAATAAGTCTCCTCAGATAGTACTTGAAAAGAAAATCAAGATCAAGAATGAATAAGTTTCTTAGATAGTTAGAAAAAGAAAGAAACTCAATCAGGTATTTCTTATTAAGAAGAGGTTTTGAGATACAGATCTTTGAAGAAGGCTGGAGATATTTTTTTCAATTTATACTTTTTCATTTTCTTGTTATCTGCTTAGACATTTTTAGATATCACCCTTCCCTTTTTTTAATCTATTCTTTTGTAGTTTCCTGTATTTCACAGCTTGGTCAGATATATAGTAGTAATAACCTGCTGACAATGATGCAATGGACTAGGAAGGTTTTTACAAAAGATACTGTGGAGTGAAATATTGTTCTTAAGGCTGAACTTAGAGAATATTATGCTTATGACAAGTTAATTAGATTATGATAAAAGTTTAGTTGTAGTTAATAATGGGTCACTAAAATATTTATCATATAAAATTTCACAGATTACTTATGTCCCTTTTTGAGGGACAAAATTCATAGCTCTTCACTTTAATAGGGACAAAAGTTAGAAAATATTATAAATCAATGATTTAGATAATGGAGAACAATTGTGGGTAGTTTTTTTATAGTTATTAATTTAAAAATTTTAATATTTCCTAGTAAGGGACATTTGACTTTTGTTTCTGTCTCTTCCTTTAAGGACCCATTTTTAATTATTACTATATCTCAAACTTGACTATTAATGAGATCAAACCATATTTGTTTTTTGAAACTGTTTGTGAGCCCTCTAATATTTTGTTTTGTAATTTTTCATAGGTTTTAAATATATTTTTTAGTGTTATATTATATATTGCATTCTATTTATGTTGTGATTATATCTGATTGATCTGTTATTTGGTTAAGATTTATATTATTTGAATTTATGATTGGAATATTGTTGATTATAAAGTAACTGTTATTATTGTACCTATAGTTTGTATTATCAATTCAGAGTATATGGATATGTTTTGATTACTGATCCAGTTTATTGAGTTGTCTTTTTCTAATTTAATAATACTATTTAAACTATCCATTATAATTTATATATTAAGAAATATATGTTGCTTGTAACAAATATATTTATTGCAGAAAGAATATTACTTATATTGTATTTATTCTGTTGATTGAGTTATAAAGTTCTTGTTGTCTTTATTGAATATCAAGTATTAATCTAGTAGAGGAAACTGAGTTTGTTACATTGTGATTATCAGTTTTCATTACTTATTGTATATCTTTTTTCATTGTTTTTCTCATATAATTCAAGGTACTGTATGTGATTCTTTTATCAAGTTTCTTGATTGATAATTAATTTCTTTGATATTTTCATGTATTTATTGTAATATATTGAAGATTTTGTTTTATGGATCTTATTCCTAATTATTTTGTTATTTAATTTTAGAAATAGTTGCTACTGCTACTACATAGAAGCCTGATTTGGGTTTCTATTATTGTGGACTAACCTGGTGAGTCTGACACTAATATATAGCACCTCGTATGATCCAGACAACTCACAAATACTTACAATTGATACAAAGAAGAGAATGTCTCCTATAAAGAACACATAGTGAAGGCAGAGGCATAGTGATTAACTTGGCTGAAGGTAAATGTCTCTTTATTTACATTCTGTTTTTTTTATATATCAATAACTCTTATTTCTATTCTCAATTAGAGCTGTTTTCTAGCATATTCAGCACTGCCTTCTTAGTATACATTGATAAGCTATTTATACTTTTTTAACTAGCAATAGATTATCCACTTTATAATCAGCTGTGCTACCTTAAACTTTGCTAAACTTTCCATACTTTGTTAGATACACATAGTTCTCTTATCAGTACCTGAGCCTTATCTATAGTTTCTTATCTTGCAATACTCAATCTTTTATATCAGACTTTTGGATTTTTGGATTCTAGACCATTATATGTAAATTGCATCATCTAAGTGATCCAGGACACTGTGTTTATATTTCTCTATTTATTATATTTTTTATTCATTGGGTTTTGGCAGGTTTATGCTTTTGATAGAGTTTGTCAAATCTTTATACCTGATTTTTGTTATATAATAACTATTGTTCTCTTTTTTTCTTGATGAAACATTGTATCAGAAGATGATTGTTTTGGTTATAAATGGAACAAAGTTTAGTTTCTATCAGCTTAACTGTAATAATAGTTTTTTCTACAATAAATTCTTGTCTTAGACTTTCTTTAAGTTTGTTTTCAGATTCAAAAGATATAATTGCAAACTATTTTCTAGTGTATTTGATTTTACAGAAAATATAATATAACTTTGCTTAAAGTTGTTGACATATATTCTTTAGATCAAAGGCATTGGTATTTGGTGGAAGATCAATAAGTTTTGTTGTATGTTAGAATCTCTCTATTATTTGTTGACTATTCTATTATAAATCTATTATTCTTGTTACATCTTTCTTTATTAGTATATATATTATTGGATAAGTTGTTCCTTAACTTTCTTTTCTAAAATGTGATTGTTGCCATTTGTCATATTTGACTTATATATATTGATATATTAGTAATATGTCTTTATCTAGTAAAGGTTTTTTGTACTTCTATGAATTTTGTGATCAGGTGAATGTTTCATACCCTGATTTATTCTTTTTTTTTTATTCAGTCAGCATGATTGTTATACTTATCAATCTTTTCTGATCTGTATTTGGTAATATTAAGTTGCATACCTTTTCTATAACCCATTTCTCTCTAAATAAGGTAGTGATATGTTTGATGTTCTCTTTTTTTTCTTGTGAATATTAAATAAACTTACTGGTTTCCTAGTGTTTTGCTTAAATATATAATCTTTGATTACTAATTATACTGGAAATATTGCTTGCTATGATTCATATTTTAAATCTTTTCTTACCATATCTTGTTGTTCTGTGAATGGTAATCTTGGTCTTGTATACCTTTCCTTCAATTTCTTTGAACTTGCCATGTTTCTTCAATGTCTTTCTTGTTTAGCTCTTGGTCTGATTCTTTCTCTTTTTTGATATACATTTTTATATTGGAGTTGTTGATTCTTGCTGATATGTGAACATGATATTGAGTGTCTAGTATCTTCTCTATATGTACTTTCTTGAGATATAATCTATTTTTAGTAATGACTGTTTATTTTACCTGATTATCCTATGTATATAATATTGAGTTGTTTATATTCTTTTTGTTGTAATTTTGAGAGATCTGATATTTGTTATAGGTTGTTGAATTATTTGTTCATTTGTAGAGAGGTTTTAGATATTTTTTGTTAATTTTTCAAGTTTTTTGCCCTTGTTTAAAGTTGTTGTCATTGTTCTGTTTATATTGGTTTCTTTTCAAAGATTTTTTGTATTACCTCTTATCAAAAGGTTCTTATTGTAATTAAGTCTTGTACTGGTTTTTAAACTGCAAAGGGTTCTATAAGAACTCATCTCTTCTGTATGCTTTTTTTGTTTTTTGAAAAAAATTATCTAAAAAGGAAATAATTAAGAATTTTAGGATCTGTAAAAAAGGTTTTTTTTTTTTTGTTTTAAAATTACATATATAATGTATAGGTTTCAATTATTTAATAATATATATATAACTAGCCTAATAAAGAGTTAAAAATAAATAAATATATATAAAAAAAAAGCATTTAAATTTTATTTAAAAAGTCTTTTTTTTTAAAAAATAATTGAATTTTATAAATAATTAATTTAAAAATATTTTAATTAAACAATATTTTTATAAAAATTATTGATT
>CAJVPT010000402.1:0-30923 GCA_910592055.1 Acaulospora colombiana
GATACATGAAGACAAGCTTCAAGTTGTTTTAATGAAAGTGTAAAGACTTTATTAGCAAGAAAGTATAAAACTTCTTGTGAACATCTTTTTTGTGTGTAGTCAGAGGATCAGCGGAAAGAGTTTTTTAAACCTTATTATTCCTAGTTAGATTTTTATTTCTATTGAATGTAATCCATTAATATATTAACTATATTTGTCTTATTAGCTTGAGGACTTTTCAGATAATTGTAGTGATTCCTGTTTGATTTTTATAGCAGAAAGTGAGGATGTAATTATGGAGAATAATATCAGTTAGCTGTTCTTGAGGACTGGTCGCATTGTTATTATTGTGGTGCTTTGCCAGTCTATTAGCTTCGAGGAAGGGGTAAGTGGTAGTGTAGTTCTATTTATCCATTTTGAGCCAGGTGATGGGTCCAGTAGTGCACTTTTATGATGCTGAGATTGCTAATAAGCCTTAGTTCCTTAATTTTTTTTACATTATTTTTATTGTATGTGTTGTACTCTCGTATTAGGGGGAGTGAATTAGTTTTAATAGTAAGGAATCTTTTAAGTCCACTTATATATTGCTATTGTTGTAGTCAGGATCTTTGCTCTAAGTGCTAATAGTTGTCCTTCTAGTTGTAGTCCTATTGTAACTATACTTGTATAGTTGTCACTGATATTAATACCTATTACATATATATTGAAGCTGTTTTCAAGATTGTATGCTCCATCTGTATAGATGTGGAGGCTATTGATGTCCTTGACTTTGTGATATATTTGGATGAGTTCTTGTTTGATTAAAAGGTAGAAATTAATGATATGGAAGAGGTCTTGTAATGTATGTAGGTGCTGTCATTTTCTAGTTCATTAAAGACTGAGTTAGGCTTTATCAAGAAATATCTAATACTATCAGGTGACGTTTGTATTCTTTTCTTTAAGGTAGAGTCAAGTGGACTACATAATTTTGTAGTATTGATTACAGGAACCTTGAAGGCACAGGCTTTTGATACTTCTATGTATTAGATTTTGTCTCTGTTGTCAGTGGTGTTGGAGATGTCACAACTGGTGCAAGCATTTACATGAGAATTGTTTGTCATAGGATAGTGCCTAATTTTGATAGTATCAGATTTTTCACTGATACATTTGCCTAGAACTTGTTGGTATTTGAAATACATGATGTACCAGAAGTGTTGAGTTTGTTCTGGATTGATTGATTAGATTTGAATAAGAGGATTGAGGAATGGGAAAGCAAGAATACTTTGAAGGTAAGATATTATCTATTGTTGAAGATGTGGGAACCATACTGGTTTTTTTTTCTTAATTATTTTGTTGAGTAGAGCCTCAACCTGTTGCCACTCTAGTGGTTTAGTCATGTATGAGCTGATTAGTTGTTCAATCCAAAAGAGCTGGTGTGTTCTGAAAGCTGTTCTGTGTTTTGAGTATCAATCTTGTTTAACAAAGTCTTCAATGGGATACAAATTCTGGTGATTGTTGTTCTTCATAGTGGATCTGGGTATATTTATGTGTATCTCTGGATGTTCTGAAAGCAGTCTTGTAGAAAATTGGCCTTGCTTTTAAAAATGTGTGAACAGGTGTTGAGGATGTCCTTCTTCTATAATATGAGCCATTGGAGCTTATGAATACTGTTATGCATGATGTTGCTAACTATGTTTGGGTTGAAAAACAGCTATTGAATATTACTGACATGTTTTTGCAGCTGTCTTATTTGTATTTCCATAATGCTATATTGATTGTTAAGGTGGATTATTGTATTGGGTACTAAATGAATCAGACTAACCCATTGTTTAAAATTGTGCCTGATTTATTTATTAATTTTGTTTTATTCTCCTTGTGAGAGGACTAGGTCTTGTAAGAGATATTCTATAGTAGAAAAGATCATATGGTTTGTAATATATCGATGCATTTTGTCTGTAATTTGTTTTCTAGTGAGTGTGTTGCAAAGAGTGATTGTTTTGGATATAATCAACTTTCGTTGGTGTTTCTTGCCAGCTTTGGCTTCATGCCATATATCTAGAACTCTAATGGCTGTTATTGAGTTTGTTGGTATTATTTCAAAATTATTGATGTGGATGTTGTTTTGAGATGCGTTAAGTATCAGCAATTCTTATTTACGTGGATTGACTGTAATGTCATTCAAGTTATAGAAAGAGGTGCTAACTTTAATGATATCCAGAAGATCCCTTCTGTTCTAAGTAATTAAGCTAGTGTCTTTTATGTATACTGTAATAAATATGTTTATATCTAGGAGAGCGAGATTGCTTTGTAGGGGTTTATGGCACAGTAGTTGATATTCTTTCATGTTACTGATAGTGGTAATAAGTGGATTGTAGTATATGCACCAGAGTAGAGGGGATATTGTATCACCTTGGGTGATGCTTTCTTTAATTGAGTATAGGTCTGTACTGTTGAAGTATGTGATAACAGTGTTTTGTCAGTTGTGAAAGCAGTTTTTGATTAGATAGATGATTTGGGTTGGAATTCTGATCTGATGCATAGAAACTACTAGTCTTTCTATATTGACAATGTTATAGGCTTTGCTCATTTCCTGAAAAAATATGTAGTAAGGTTTGCGTGTGTATCTTGCATTCTTTAAGACTTGATTTATTATTGTTATAAGTTCTCTCGTATTGTGTCTGGATAGTGTGGCCCAGTTGTGTAAAATAGAATAGGATTGTTTGTAAGGATCTTTGCCAACCTGTTTATAAGAATCTTTGTGAATAGCTTTTTAATTGATTTTAGGAGAGTTATAGGGCGTATTATATTGATCTCATGGTACTATTTTTTTGGTTTATGAATAAGATATATTATACCTCTCTTCTATTCCTTTGGAACTATTTCTTTGTCTAAGAGCTTATTGAAGAAGATTGTGATAAGTTCAAAGAAGTCCTTACTTATATGTTTATATGGTATATATGGTATTTGTAAAGTGCTCAGGGCAGATTTGTTACTGATCATGTTGAGACATCCAATGAGTTCAGTGAGCATTATGGAAAAGTTAACTTCACTGTACCAGCTTGGATGATATCTTCCTTGGATTCGTATTCTTGTTGCCAGATGGTTTCCCTGTATTTATGCAGTTAATGCTGTTTGGTCCATTCTTTGAAATGCAATCAGACTTCTTTTTTGATTTCCAAAGGGTTAGTAATGAGGTGCTTTTCAGTGGCTGTGTTATTGATTAGTTTGCTAGTAATGATGCTCTTTCTGGATTGACCAAGTATAGATTGAATCATTTGTTTTTTGTCTTGATCAAACCAAGTATTGTGAAGTTCTTTCCACTTCTTTATGTCAGTCTTGATTTTTTTCTTGATTGATTTTTTAATGGAAAGTCTTTCAATCTTAATAATATATCTATTTCAGATATGATGTCTTCAGTGTTTTAGTTAGCAATCCATTCAGACAGTGGGATTCTAGTAAAAATGGCCTTGTAAAATGTATCACTTTTGCTGAAACAATATTTTTTCAATCTTTTCTCATAGAGAACTAGCTGATCCCTATATTCATTCAATTGTAAGAGAAGGGGTAGTTTGTTAGTGACTGGTCTCTTTCAATGATTTTTCTATTTTTCCTTAAATTTCTAAATGTGTCTGTTCATGGCTTTGAGGATTATATCATGAAGGATATTCCATATCTGATTGATATCTGGGTCATCCTGTAAGAGTTCAGCTCCTAAATTGTCTTTGGAGGAGTCTAGGTCATTTATAAATGCTAGCCATTGTTTATCTGATGTAGCTTACCAGGTGAAGTATATATTATTGTGTGGGCAGCGCAGGTGTTTTGTGAAGGACTCAAGCTTACAAGTTTTCATATATGTGATTTGGATCCTATGATCTGTGCTAATACTGGTATTGTCTACTATATATGTGTCAATAAAACTCCAGGAAGGTGTGAAACCATATCATATTATATCAATGTGACTGGTTGCATGAATTGTGCTGGTTGTCTTGTATCAAGTATATTTTTTATTATGATGATTGTGATATCTGAAGATGTCAAATAGACTGAGTTCTTCTAGCTTTTAGAAGAAGGGATCAGGAGTGCACTTCACTATTTTTTTGTTACTAGAAACTCTATCTATTTTTGGTAAGGAGCATGAGATGAAATCCCCTCCTAATATAATGTGCCAGTTTTCATAATTTTGTTGCTTTATCCAGGTAGTGTTGTAATAGGTCAGGTCAGAACCGTAAAGACTGTAGGTCTGGATCTGATCCATAGTACTGAATTAGGACCATAAGAATTGTGAGTCTATTTGATTCATTACTTGTTTAATTTATTACTAATATACTTATAATTACATCATTAGATTATAAAATTCAATAGTTTTCGATCTTATAATAATAAAATGAAATTAAAAACCATATAAATAGGTTTGTGTAAAAAAATTAATTTTTTATAAAAAAAATGAAGTTTTTGTATATTGAAAGTGATGATGATACTATTAATAGCTTTTCTAATAAGCTATATGATGAAGAAATGTATATAAAAATTTTATTAATATAGTACTTGAAAGTCAAAACTTAATAAATGAAACTTTAATAAGTCAAAATTCAATCAATGAAACTTTTGCAAGTAATATAATGGAAAATTTATCAACAGAAGAGATTTCATCAAATTATATAACAAAAACTTCACCTATATGACAATTTTTTGATAAAATCAAATAACTGGAATTCCTTCTTGCCATATATGTAAAATGTCTTTCAGTAAAAATTTTTCAACTTCAACATTACAATGACATTTACAAAGATGACATTTATCAAAAGCAATTAATTTACAATCAAAAAAGCTTCAAGTTTTGTATTCAGATCCATACAATGAAAATAAACAAAACAATCAAGATAATTTATTAATAAACTGGATTATATGCACTTAACAAGCTTTTCATATTGTAGATAATAGACATTTTCATGCTATAATTCACAAATTGGATTCACTATATTTAATACCTAATTGAGCAAAAGTTAGAATTTTAATTATAAATTAATTTGAAGAACAAAGAAAAAGACTTATGAAAAATTTAAACAAGCTTTCAACAAAAATTGCTCTAATAACAAATATGTGTATATCAATAAAAAAAGAAGTTTTTATAGATGTAACAATTCATTATCTTGATAATCAATGGAAACCTCAAAGTTTTTTATTAGATATAATTTACTTTCCAACTAGACATACTGGAATTAATATGGCAAATGCACTTTTATTATTACTTGATAAATTTCAATTATCTAATAAAATTATTGGATTAATAACTAATAATGCATCACAATGGTTATATGTAGTCATGAAATGACTAATAAATTAAATCAATCAGCAAATAATTCTAATTTTGATTATTATTATTGTGCAGCACATATTATTAATCTTGTGGTTCAACAAGAACTTGAATTAGTTAGTTTTTCAGTAAATAAAGTTAGAAATTTTATGTCCAAAATCAAAATTCAACAATATTTTGCAATGAACTTAAATCACTATACAAAATGAGGAATTAAATACTTGGTACCTGAAATAAATATAGAAACAAGATGAAACAGTACTTTTTATATGCTAAAAAAGTTTAAAAATAATGAAATAGTTCTTCGAATGCTAATAGCAAATTATTCAGATCTGACTAATGAATTTCTAAATGATTCTGATTTGAAAAGAATAAACAATACATTAACTTTACTTAATCCAATAGAAAAGGCAACAAAATTATTATCTGCTGCAAGATATCCAACTTTGTGTCTTATATATCGAGTATTTTTTGATATAAAAGTTTTTTTAAATCAATATAGTAAAGATAAGTCTTTTAGTAAATCTCGAATGGCTTTTTCTATGTTACAAAAAATTGATAATTATTGATATATCATAAGTGATTCATTAATAATACTGACAATACTGGATCCTAGATATAAACTTGTAGATTTTCCAAAGGAGAAAAAACTATTTCAGCAATTAATACAATTAGAGCAATAATAGATTTATATTTTCTTGACAAATCATCAAATATATCTGATAATACAAGTATTATAAACAATAATTCAGCAAACTTACAAGATTTTTTTGCTATTTTAGTTAGAAATGATAATTAGATTCAAAAAACCAATAATAAAAGAACAAATAATGACTAGATCGATATTTTGCAAGTTCTGTCTCTTCTGAAATGTATCCACTTATAAGGTTGTATACACATACTTTAGAATTTCTAATATTAAGCAAAATAGCTCGTGATTATTTAATAATACAAGCAATGAGTATTACATATGAACAAGCTTTTTCAATTGCTAGAAATACTATTACAAAAAGAAGAAATTATTTGAATCCAGAAATAACATGAGCAAGTTTATGTTTAAAGAGTTGAATAGATAAAAATATTAATTATGTAGAGTAAGAAAAGAATAGTCTCTATTCAAGTATTATATGTAAAATATTTTAAATAAATGCACTTTATTTACGTAGCAAAATGGTTTATATTATTATTATCTATTTTGAATGTTATACAATATATAAAAAAATAAGTTGCATTGCATAATGTAATCAGTATACATCAAATTATAGAAACATAAACTTGAATAATTGAGCTTAGCAGTTCAAGGACCATAAAAAAAAAGTGAAAATAGTATATAAATAAGAATAAGTCTTAACTTCTAGACTAGAATTGTAATAAACTTTTATTCTTGTTTTTTCACAATATGTTTCAATAAAGAACCTTATAATTCACCTTAAAGACAAGTGTTTAAATCTGTGTACTTCTAAAGGAAATGTAGCAGAAAAGATTATATTATATTGTATTGCCTATGAATAAGAAGATTGAATTATTACTCTACCAAGTCTAAATATATCTCAGCAAGTTAAAGCCTTACTATTAATTAAAAACACTTGATATGTAACAAAATAATGTTTTGAGTTAGCAATATGCATTACAATACCAATTTGTTTTATTTTTTAATACTAAATATTAAGAATATAATATTAATACTTAACTATATATTTTTCTTACATGTAGATATAAACATTATAAATAAAGAAAAAAAAAAACTCTTTTCCATTCGCATCAAAATTTTTGAAAATTTCCTTTTATGGTAACAACCCAAAGTTCACAAGAAAAAACCCAACGCTCATCAAGAGCCTTTTCAACAAACATGTCCAGAAGATCCCCTAGAGTCAAGGACACGGTAGCAAATTATATTGGGGAAAGAATCATCACTGGCAGTGGCAAAATTGCAAAACCGCTTTTCAAGACCAAACTTACAAGCAAATTCAACCCACTCAGTAGCACGAAAAGAAATAGAACAACAACAGATAAAGAAAAAGAAGCAGCAACCTCAACAATGATAAAGGACTCATTTCAAGACCAAGATGAAAGCATGGAGCTCGAGAAAGCAGAACCAGTCAACAGTACGAATCCCAAAGAGGATACCATAGAAACCCTCAAAACGACAGAAGAAATGAACACTGAATCCAGGTCACCATCACTGGTAACAGTAGCATCAACAACTGCAACGCTTAAAGAAGGGAAAGAGTCCCAAAACGGCACAGAAAACATCACAGGAAACCATTACAGTTATGAAGAAGAACAGAGACCGATGGCTACTGCCACGAACAGAACAAATGCTCAAGAACCCTCAGACACACTCGGTCCAGGGAAAATTTACATGGACATAAAGGAGCTGGCCGGACTTTCACTAGAGGAGAAAATTCACCAAGTGCGCAACAAACTGGGGCACCTATCAACCCTGAAACATGTCCGGATTGAAGAGCCAATCGGATCTCCAACTTTTGCAGCCATATTTGGCAATTACCACGAGGCTATAGCTGCATGCGAGATTCAGATCACTAACAATAAAAATTCTAAATTTAGACTAGCACCCCAACTCGGTACTCCAGAATGCAAAGCCCGATATATTAGAATCTGAGACATCCCCAACCATTTCCAAAAAAAGGATATTGCAACCTTATTTCAAGACAAAAACCAGATCAAATATATAACCCTCCAACCAGCAGAACAAGTCAAATCTGGGATCGTCCAATTCAGTACAATTAAGGTGTACGAGGAACAGGTCCAAAACTGGGCAATATATAAAGACAACTGTTGTATGAGGACATATCCAATGATCAGAACCCGAGTCACAAGAGAGAAAAGAAACTAGTACAGCGCAACTCTCGCTAACCTCCCACAAGGAACTACAGTAAAAGAACTCAAAGAAATAATCGAAAAACAGAAGCTCAAGCAGTATACATCCCTCTCAACTCTGCTAATCAAAACAAACGGTTCGCCATCCTGTACTACAAAGATGACAGAAAGCTAGAAAGAGCAAGAGAAATAAACTTACGCCTTTAAGGAAATGATCTAGTGTGGGTCACAAGATCAACCAAACTATGCTTCAACTGTGGAGCTCAGGATCACGACTATGCACACTGCCCAACAGCAAAGGAAAATCCAACACCCCAAGATAAAATGAACAGACTGGGTCAACCAAGGCTCCAGTCAAAAAACACGAGAGATTACATACCATCGAAACAAGACAAGAAAATAACTCCTCACCCTTTCATCTCAGGACATACATACACGAGTATCGCAAGAGGAGCCCATAAAGCAGCAAGTAGGGATAATATATTAGAAATCCTCAGACAAATCCAAGCAGATATAGTAGACATCAAACACCAAGTGCATATTCTGGACAAGAGAGTCACAGCGATCGAAGCAGGTCCCCACGTCAAAGCTAAAGGACCAGCAATTACAGATTCCCCTCTCCAAGATGAACTCTCATCTGAAAGCTCAAACTTTCGAACTCCATCACCAAAAAGATTGGACATCAGACAACAACAGAGGCTAATTAATGAAAGAATCAATTAAATGGAATCCACGATGACATCCACCATGAAAGAAATGATGGATTGCCTCGATACACTGATCAATACAACCAACAGTCAAGAACCGCCCCCCTCTTTTCTCCTGAATAACTATAATTAGAAAACAACCAGGAGATCAAGCCTGCAACAGGCAAAATGGAGGAAATTTCAATACCAACGAACCACACAACATCTGAAAAATAGGAACATTAAACATTAGAGGGATCAACTCACAAGCAGACAAAATAGCAATTCTAGAATTTGGACACTAACAACAATATATACTGGGAATCACTGAAACCTGGCTCCCAGGAAATCAAAAATGGCAAGACGAGGAAGATTTCAAATCTGGTCAACAAAACTGATACAACAGTCATACGGAACAGGAGTAAGTATTCTAATAAAGGAAAAATGGGCAACACATATCTTCAAGATTGATGAATGCATCAACCGGGGAATCGCAGTAGACATGACTTTCAAAGGACGTATTCAATATAGGATTCTAACAATCTACAACTCATCTGACATGGCAAACAAATGAGACAGGAAAAAATTGTTAGAATGGTACAAAACAAAAATCAGCGAAACGAAAAGGAACAATATGTTTATAATAGTAATGGGTGATCTCAATGAAATAACTGATCAGCAAATAGACCGAATGACAGGAAAAAACAAAGGATACAAGCCTAAGTACTTCATAAATTCACTAGAGACCTTCAATTTCATAGACACATTTCGACAGGTCCATTCAAAAAAAAGAAGCTATACGTACACCAGAACAAAGTCGAAGTACAGTAGCAGACTGGACTACATATGGATTTCTAGCCCACTGCAACCATATATCATAAACACAGAACACATTGAGATAGAAACAGTAATTAGGATAGATCACATAATGGTAATCACATACCTCGAAACACCACATACTTCTTGGAGTAAGTTATCCAACAGGAAAAAAACATGCAAAATAATATAGATTACATAAACTCTAGCCCTAAACAATGGACAAAATTCACCAGGAAATTGGAAGGAATATTAGCAGAGTTTCCCAAGAAAGATGCCAGAATGGTAGAGGAAATATGGGAATATCTCAAAGAGTCAATCAAAACAGCAGTAGAAACCTCTCTAAAGAAGAAACGAAGGAGAAAGAATATCGGTACAATTCACAAGTCCAAATACAAGAAGATTATGCAGAAATCACTTAAGATCAGTGGATTATATAGAAAATGCCTGGTATGGAGAACAAATCCGGATACACGTACACTCATCACAGAAGCACAAATCGTAGCATTAATACAAGAAATCAGGATACTAAGGATCCCTCTGATAGAACCCTCTCTCTCTATGAAAGACACAAGCAACAACAATGAGGAACTACAGAGATGGCTACTAGAGACAAAAGAAATCTGGGAGATAGAGAACAAAATTGCAAAAACTACAATCGAAAAAGAAAAAGGAAGAATGATCCAAAAACATATCGAACAAAGATACAAGAACCTAGAGGAACATCTGAAGAAGATGATTAACAGCATCCTAAACCGACAACCCAAATTCATAAATACACAAAGACTAATAGAACAAAAAACAGGAAATGAAGTGGAAATAATCACGGATCCATCCACAATAAAGACCAAAATACGAAATCACTTCCAAGAATGGACAAGACCTAGACGGACACTGAATATAAAGGACTTCCCACACTGGGAAAAACAATATAGGCCCAAAGAAAGAATCCAAAAGAAGTGGTTCGACAACATGCTAGCCCCAATAGAACTAACAGAAATAAGAAATGCAATCCAGGGGAAAAAGAACGGCAGTGCCCCAGGTCCATCAGGTATTCCATATATAGTGCTTAAGAACCTGGGAGAAAAGAGATTAAAGCTAGTAGAGGAACTCTTCAACAAAATCTTGAGGACAGGAAAGGTTCCAAAGGACTGGAAAAAGGGAAACGTGTACCCAATCCCAAAACCCAAGGACTGGATGAGAAACATTAACATTACCCGACCTATTACACTTTTGGAGACAACAAAAAAAGTTTTTATGAGCATCTTGACAACAAGATTGGCGACAACCTACACTCAGCACCAGATACTGTGCACCAACAATTGGGCAGGACTACCCGGAGGCAGCACACAGGAGCCAATCCATATTCTTAACAATGTCATGGAGGAGGCCAGAGAATTCAAGAAAGAAGCCTGGATCTTCAGCCAAGATATCAGCAAGGCATATGACTCAATGAACAGAGACATGCTGATCCAGGCACTGAAAAGAATCCGGGTCCCGGAAGAGATAATCAAAATACTGAACAATATATTAGAGGATAGGAACAACAAAGTAATCACAGCACATGGCCTAACTGAAGAATACCCAGTACAGGACAGAATAGATCAAGGAGACACCATCTCCCCATTTCTTTGGAGAGTATACTATGACTAACTACTACAAGAAATCAAAGATCAGCATACTGGCTACACAATGGAAACAGAAGTATATCTTGATTTGACCTCACCTAACCAGAATACAATCGCCAACAAGATAACAAAACAAGCAAAAATCACAGCTACAGCATATATGGATGACACTACCTGGTTTTCAAGTAACAAAGCAGACATGCAAACCATACTAGACAAAGCCACCGAGTTCCTAAGAATAAATGATATACAGGTGAACAGCGAGAAATCCTCCCTGATCTGTATCAACGCACCTGCAAAACAAAGAGAAGAAAGCATACAGCTCAACGGGGTACAGATCCTACCGGTACAACAAAACGAAGTGATAAAAATCCTAGGGGTATGGATAACTGAAGATGGAAAAAAAACCCGACAGAAAGAGATTATTAAAGAAAAAATAGATATCATCACAAGAACACTAGTGTGGAAAAAGATCACAAACAAACAGACATGTTACATAATCAACCAGATTCTTTTCCCAGCAATTGAATACCTACTCAACGACTTAGTTCTGTCAGAAGGAGAATGTGACAAGCTAAACAACAAGATAAACAAGACATTCAAACACAAGGTCGGCCTCTCATTAACAACTCCAAATAGCATTCTTCATGCAGATTTCAGCTATAAACTTTTCAACCTGTGGGACTGACAAATCCTAATGCACAGGAAAAACCTAATAAACCGACTCAACAGCCACAACCTCGACAGAATCATCACTCAAATTAGACTACAACAGCTCCAAAACAATTACTGGTCAAATACTTCAATACTCACAGACAGATTTCCATTCTGGATAAAGAGAGGGAAAAACCTAACAAACGATATTTTAAACATGCTTAAAATACAAGGAATCACATTGGTACCAATGGCACACACATGGTTCGGAAAACCAATAAAGAATGAGGGCAGGGCAATCAAAGAATTAATGACAAAGGAATGGTACAACAAACATAGAACCTTCCTCAGGCGCAGAAGGATAATGTTCAAAGACCAACTTCTGAACGATAACAAAACAAGAATTCTATCTTGGCAACAAATAAGAATGAGACTGGAAAGGCAAGGAAGAACCCCCGAATGGTATAAGGAGCTTAAAGAAATGATGACCCAGAAATGGCCAACACTATCAGCAAACAAGGAAGACTCTAGCCACAGAGAATATTACAGCGACAGCAGCCCAAAGATTAACAGCTTCCGAACAAACACTACAATATTTCCGGCCCAACAGCAATCAACTCTAAAATGGCTCGCAACCAAGAGGGATGGGAAAACAATAATAATGAGAAAAAAAAGGCAACCAGACAAGGGAAAGCAATAGTAAATCACATGATCACAGATGAGGGAGCATCACCAGTCTACCAATGCAAAGGATGCCCTCTAAACAATCAAGATCTTAGAAAAAAGTACAAGAACCAACAACAAATATAATGGAACAGCTCCTATCTCAGGCAGTAAACATCAAGGTTAGAAACACACCACTGGCATCTTCTCAGAACAGCAAAAACAAAACAT
Organism: Acaulospora colombiana; assembly: GCA_910592055.1. Classification (NCBI taxonomy): domain Eukaryota; kingdom Fungi; phylum Glomeromycota; class Glomeromycetes; order Diversisporales; family Acaulosporaceae; genus Acaulospora; species Acaulospora colombiana. The sequence continues at coordinate 12,792 of CAJVPT010000402.1, forward strand.
CAGATAGCCACTGAAAAACAGACTACAATCATCTTCCCAAGGCATAGAATTGGCTATAAGTGAAACCAGCAGGTGGGCCCCCAAGATACACAAACCCTAATACACCTGGACCCACTTTCAAGAACAGAAGCACTCATCAAGGAAAAATTACAAGCCCTGACAGAACGATCCAGAAACTGATACAAATAGCCCAGCAATTAACAACAGAGAACAACATTCAAATATATACCGACGGCTCATTCATAAGACGCAGCACCGGAAGCAGAATGGAAGTCGGATGGGTGGCCCTAACACAGTCAGGCAACGAATTCACAACCTTTCAAGCTGAAACCAGGATATTCCCTCCTCGACCAGAGCAGAACTGACAGCAATCCTTACAGCAATCAGCACAATCAGTCCCTATAAAAAGATTGAGATTCTCACAGATAGCCAAGGAGCAATCAATGCAATCAACAAAGCATCACAGAAGAACATGACTAGATGTCAGAAAATAAAGAAGCCAAACAAGATCCTAGTCAATGCAATTAAAGAAATCATCACAGCACAACGAATCAAGGTTCAATGGAAAAAGATCAAAAGCCACGCAAGAATCAAAGGAAATGAACAGGCAGACAAATTAGCAGCCACCACACTGATAGACAAGCTCAAGGGCATAATAAAAGTCCAGGAGCTACAGTGCACAAGCAACAACATAACACTGAGATGGGACCAATCCTTCGTGGACCTGCCCTTCAAAACATTAGGAAGAACCCTCCTGAAGACCAAATGGGCCAGTAAGTAGAGGACACTTTGCTAAAACCGAACATGGCTCACAGGCTCAAAAGTTAAAGAAATAAATTGTGAAATGACCATGCAGACACTGATGCCATTCAAGATAACATCCCTCCAAACCAGTCAAGAAGATCACAAAGACAGAACCTTTCGATGGAAGACATGGTTCAATGAACACCCCACTTTAGCAAATATGAACATACGGAAACTACAGATATACAAGTCATCAACATGTATAATCTGCGGAAGACAGGAAGAGAAGGACCTACATCCTTTCACCTGTGGCCCCAACAGAACAAGGCTGGTAGAAAAACTGATAGCACTACTGACACGAGAGTGCACAGCAAGGGCCAATGGTAACAAACAGTCACAACCTATGCAGAGTAAATGGAAACAGTTCATGAATTTAAATACAGGAGAAGGAGGCCGGATGGACCTGATGGACCTAATTAGAGGAGTCATCACTCACAAAATAGTTCAGATAGCAGAAGAAATCACAGGGGATGAAAAGGAAGCCAAGACCGTAGTTAAAAAAGCAGCAGAACAACTATGGCAAGAGAAAAGAAAAATCTGGAGGCTAAGATGTGAACTAGTCATAGAGTGGGAAAAAACACAAGATATAACCAAGAAAATGAAAAGAGACCGAACAAGACATAACAGTGAAACACAATACAAAAGGACATCACCGAATAAGGGAAGGCAGCAAGAAATGGTAGAAAACTTGTACATAGAAATAACAAACTACAACATGAAAAAGATACTTCAAAACAGTTTTAACCTCAACTCTCTTTTCCACATAAATATTAGTGTTAGTGAAGTCATGACACGTTAACATTCATCATTAGGTGAACTGAAGCAAGTCACAGGGTTCGTAAGATACTGAGTCATTAGTTTTTTCTCCTATCATAAATGTATTTTCTCGCAATTGAATTTGTGTACATAAGAGGATATTAATGATTAAATAAAAACTATATAGCATGACTTCGCCAGCTTTAAAAAAAAAAAAAAAAAAAAAAAAAAAAAAAAACATTATAAATAAGACCATGGATCAAACTGGGTCTTATTTGATCTGACCTATTACATTATCAATTTCCCTGACCTGACTTGGCTTGACCCATTACATTATTATAACCTGACCTGACCTATTATCTTACTAACCTGACTCTAATCTAATTTGACTTGACCTATTACAACACTATATCCAGGAAATGATTTGTTTTTGTATTTCGTTCCTTTTTCTACCTAGCTTTGCAGGTGAATATAAATATATGATTTTATAGAATCTTTTATTTAGGAGGGCTAGATCAATACATAAAAGTCTTCCTAGTTTTTTCTCTATCTAAACTACTCTGTCAGTGATATCCTTTCTAATGGTAATGCCGATACTAGTGTCCATGTTATCCTTGCTGTACTATCAACTGATAAATCCTTATTTCTTTTAATATTTAGTTTTGGTAGCCTTTCCTTTAGTCTCTGTTGAAATTAAAATATCGCATGCTTCTTTCTTACATGTTTCCATCTAAAGTGTTCTTTTTACTGGATTATTTAGTTCTTAACAGTTGAATGTCATAATGGTCCAAAAAGATCTAGAGGAGGGATTTTGTATATTATTATTTTGTTCTTTCGAGATGAGAAATTCTTTTGTAGATGAGTCTTGATATGAGGTATGTATGACTGAACTGGGATGATAGTATGAACTGTCTTATTTTGTTATCTTGTTTGTTATATTATGTGAGATGTTTGGTTGATAAGGAGGAGTGTTAGCAGTTGATTGATTATTACTTGTTACATTATCCATGATTATTGTCTTGTAGTGGGAGATGTTATTGAGGAACCTGGAAGAATGTTCATGATAGTAGATATTAGGCATTCATGGTTCAGTCCATATTGCTGATCGAGTTGTGGAGCTGCTGTTGTTGTTGGATATCATTCATATTGGTTAACTGTAGAGAGTCTGGTACGATCCAAATAGTTTCTTGATTGTGATCTTCTTCCATTACTTCTGCATTGTTATAGCAATATTGTTTCAAATTCTTGATTCTTTCATTGAGGTTGTGTATGGTTTCCCTGATTGATTTGAGCTTAACTTGAATTACTGTAAGCATGTTTACAATATCCTGATTGGAGTTATGGGTGGTATTCATCTGTTATTGTTGCTGAGTCCTGTTTTTGACAGCTAATACATATGATCCAGGGTAATTAAAAGCTTTTCTGACTGTAGGCAGAGTGAGTTTGCATATAGGGGTAGAGTTGGCCAATCTAAAGTTTGATATAGTTTTCTGAATTTGTTGACCCATTCTTGATTGAACTCTTTTCACTATTCTTTTTTTTCCTTGATATTGCATTGTGTGACTAGGTATTGTAAGCTATTGCAGATAGTGCATAGTTTGGTTTCAATTGGTTTGCACTCCAGAATTGTTTCTCCAAGAGTGAATATTTGGTTGAGGGCTTTCTGGAAGGATTGCTTATTTTCAAAGCTGAGGATGGCATATTTCCTGGATTTGTAAGATAGGAGATGGGGGATGTAGCAGGTTTTTGTCCCTGTCTTTTAATAAATTAGTTTGAGGTCAAAGGCATTTGTATTAGATGGGAGGTTCATTAACTTGAGAAAGTGGGTGCCCAGTTCTTCATCTGTTCTAGATCTCATTCTGCATCGAAGATTCTGACTGAATGTGTCTTAATTAGTATGTTTTATTGGTTGATAAGTTTAAGTTTATCTTCTTTATTAGTAAAGGTAATGATCACTGATTGGCACATGTTTCTCGTTGTCAACTTGATATTGTTGATCTGGTCAAATTTGATAAACATTTGTTATATGTCTATGAGTCTTGTATTTAAGGAAATGTCTCATACCCTGATACTGCATTCCTTATTGAGTTTGTGTATAGTTTTTTCCATGTGTGATAAATGAAGATTTTCTGTGTTTGTTAAGAGAAGATTGCTTGTATCATCTGCTATTTAGTGATCATTAAAAATAGTAATGATATAGTCTTTCTCTTCTCGTCATTTATTTTGGATAGTAGTAAACCTTCTGGGAAGTTAAGAGCTTTAGTAAGGAAAGATATCTTCTTATGTATACTGTTACCTGGTATTAATGAAGCTTTTGCTCTGAGTTTGATTCTCTTCTATTTGTATCTGATTCTGGGATCAAAGAGGGATCTAGGTCAAGATTTTGTGCCAGGTATGTGTATTGCCAGTTGTTTGTTTGTTCCCTTGTAGTTGCTAGCAGTCTGCCAGCTATCTTTTGTTTCGGATGATTCTTTGTTGATGTCCATATCAATATCTGAGTCATCTATCCTTGTCAGGTATTGCTCAGAAAAGTTCTTTTTGATTGCACATTCCTGAAATTCTGATGTCAAGGATTGTTCTCGTTCAACTTGTTCACTCCATAAGCTAAAACTATTGTTGTTGCTTTCATTGCTACTGGTTGCTTTTATAGTATTGTTTGAAAAGCTTTGTTCAAGAGTGAAGTGGTCTTGTAAGGAGAGATATGTTTTTTGTTTTCATTTTTACTTTGAGTTATAGTTATATGTTTATTTCTGATAACTGTTCTTTGTTTCTTTTGATGAGTGTGGCCTTTCCCTTGGATACCTTATTTATATTGTAGTTCAGCCTACTGGTTATATATTGTTGTCTCTTGGGTTTCTCCATAATAAGTTTCTCTTTAACATTTTGTATCCTGGATTTGCTACACTACAGGTGAACCATAGATCTACCTATAATATTGTAAATAGTATATTGATATTATTTATTTTGATATATTTTAAATTTTGTTATAAGAAGACCTATGAATCTATAGTATAGTGATGGTGCTTTCAGGTTATAATAATACAGTTTGTAATTCAATACCACTTAAGGATCAAAGATCAAAATTATTATTCTAATTAGTTTTAATAGTTATCCTGTAAAAGTTCTATTCAATAATTTAAAACAGTCTAAAAATATGTTAGACTGTATGAAAATAGAACTTTTGACCTTTTATTAATCAGGGATTGGGATCTAAGATCCAAACTAGAAGAATTATATGAAGAAAAGCTTCTGATCTAATCTTCCATAAACATTTCAGGAATTCTCTATCCTGAGAACTTTAGAATTCCCACTCTCCTAGCTTAGAATATTTTAATTTAGTACTCTACCTAATTGAAAATTAGTTATTAGAAACAGATCTGATATTAAAGGTGTTGATAAAGAAGGTAATACGTATGTCCACTTTCAAGATTTGAATAAATTATATCTAGGAATATTATAGGGTATTATATATCTCATTAGGTATATATAAAATGATAAGTTTGATTATTAATGAAATAACATATATTCAATAGCTTAATATAACTAATTTAGTGTCACTATTGATGACTATATATTAACTATTTTGTCACTAGCTAGATATATCCACTCTTGAAAGTAATAGTGGATCAAGTTAGAATAGCTATTATAGGTTATTATTAATATATATATATACAGTATATAGAAATACAGTATAGCAATTTATAAAATCACAACTCTTTTCTGTTCATCTGTGGTGCAATAAACTGGAATACAAATACTTATTCAAAACACAATATACAAAGAACAACCAGGAGCGCTAGCTCCTTCTCAAGGCCCAACTACAATAAAAATGCACTTTTCAAGAGTGTGGCCAACCCAATCAGAAAAGAAACAAACACAAAGAGTACAAAGAAACCCAAAACCTTTTCTGTACCCAACTCCTCCAACACACACATACACACTAGTACCTCTAACAAGGCATCCTCCACTAACCCACAGAACTATAACACTTCAATAAACACTCAATCCAACAACACTGAATCTTGGAGCGAACAAGTAGAGAAAATCTAGCAAGACAAATCCCGGAACCTAACCTTACTTCCTTCCAACTCTCCTTCAAATGGAAAGAAAAGTGACACCTGATAGTAGAGAACTTGCTACACAATCCAAGAGAATCAATGACTCCAATATTGAAATGATGGATGATACTGAACCTGAACTCGCTGAACCCATGACAACTAAAGCAAAGTGTCAGAAAGTAGGAAATAGAAACCCTTGCCCTCGATTCAAATCTTTCTTTGACCCTCAAACCAGATATGGCAGAACTCGAAGCAAAATTGGCATAATAGCTGGTAAAGTCTCTGGTGAAACTATCAGTAAAAAGATTCTTGCAATAACTAGAGCCCTGGAATCCCTTGAAGGTCTCCTCAACATTAGAAGTGAATCCCACGATAATATCCTCTATATTACAGCTCTCTTTGACAACAAAAAAGAAGCCCAAACTGGAAGTTCCATTATACTACCAAATACGGACAACAAGAAACTCATGCACATGTAAAACAGCAACCCCATTACCAAATTAGAGAATAGTATCAGAGTATGGGATATCCTATTATATACAAAGCTCATAGATGTGCAACTCACCTTTGCTAGATTTGGAATGATCACCAACATTACCATGTATATTTAACAAATGTGACAAACCATGACTATTACATATCAAAACAAAAAGAGCAAAGATCAACTTGTAATCCAGGATAGTATACAAATCAAAGGAGACTCAGTAAGGATCTTTGATGCAACTCTCAATATGAAGCAGATGAAAGATAGATTTTTATCACAGCAAAACTCACAGGCCTCCCCCCAACACAACAGCATTTGACCTTAAACATATACTAGAACAAATTAACAGCAAGACCTGTTACATTCCTCACCATATATCATACACCAGGAAAAGATTTGCGGTACTCAGCTTCAAAACCAAAACCAACCTTGACAATGCTATGAACAAAGTATTCACATTAGAGAAAACATATATTACCCTTCTTCTAATAACCATCAAACTCTGTGTCATATGTGACCAGACTGATCACCTAGCTATCCAATGCCCTAGGAAGGAAATATAACAGCAATGGACCAAATACAACAAGGAACAAGCTGAAAGATTTGGCAAGTTATACAACAAATTTTAATACATGGGTATCAGAAATATCCGTCAACACACTTCAGCTGCCCTGAAGACAAAAGCATATGGATCATATGCTGCAGCCCACCAATTTCATCACCACCATCAATCACAAACCAATCAAGAACAAGACATCCTTTCCAACATTCTACAAACTCTCAACACGATCAAGAAAGAAATTGCTAAAATCAAAGAAACCATTTCAGACCTTGACGAATGTATCACCAATCTCGAATACTATGATAAAAATGGCATAGGCAACATGAAAACAGATCTAAAGACACCTTCACCTCATAACTTCACATGATTATCATCCCCAAACCAAAATCAAGACATATAAAAGACACAACATCAACTCCATTCTTTTATCAATAAAATGGACTGAAATATGAACATAATCATAAATGTGATTTCCACCTTAATTTTGAACAATCCCATCCTTCCATTCACTTCACAATAATGGGAAACAGTTAAAGCAATCCAGAGAATTCAGAAGTAATCCATGAGCAATTGAACAAGAACACAATATTCACCAACCCCTCCAATACCCCAGACATCCAAACACAAGACATACCCCTATCAACCTTATCCTTACCCATATAAACTCTCACACAACACTCAAAACTAATCAACCCAGTACAACAACACAACATCTTTGACCATACAAACAAATCCTATCTGATCATCACAACTCTAAACGGTCAAGGACTCAAAAATAAAAACAAAACACCCTATATGGGAGGTGACATAGACATAACAACAATGGAATATCATAATCTCAACTGAAACAAACCAGAACAATAACGAATATCCCTGAAAAGCAAATGCATACACTATCTGGTGGGAAGGCAAAGGCTATAACACAGGTGTCAGAATCACAATTCAACACAACCTCAGGAATAGAGTCATCAATATCAATAGATTTGAAGGTAGAATTCTTTGTATCGACCTAGCCTTCCTTAAAAAGAAATACTTATGAATCATAGGAATATACCTACCTGCCATATCTAGCTAGCAAAAGAAAAGACTAATGCAAACAATAACCAATTTAATTGCAAAAAAAAACAATAAGAACTGGTATATAATTTTAGCTAGTGATTTCAATGCATACCCAAACTATCACAAAGACAAGTATAGCCCCACAAGAAGACACTACTCAAACAAACTCAAACCCTTCTTTGACAAACTCACCTCAATGAACATGATAGACACATATTGCTACCTTTACTTGCACTCTAAAGAATATATATGGTTTACCAAGTAGACAGCTAACTCCCCTAAAAGCAGAATAAACACAATTTGGATCTCCTCACGCCCAACCTGATGTTCTATAGATGCATACATCAAGAACAAAATATAGCCACAGACCACAGAGCAGTCTCACACACATAGAAACATGGCAACTCCAAACCACTACCAAATTCTTTTAGTACCTTACAAAAGCAATCAGATTCAATTGTGTAGTAACATCTGAACAGTCCTGGCAAAAGTTCACAGAATCTATAGATTCATAAATGCACATTTGGAACCAGATTATGAATGAAGACACATGTACTAATAACTCTGGACCACTTTTCGCAACTGGATGTTAGTAGAAGCAAACAGCCACATCACAAAATACAAAGAAAAAAAAAGAAAAAGGACAAAAAACACTTCCACACTAAGACCCATACTACTGCTTCAGATAGCAGAAACCAGACACCAACTCATGTACCTCAAGAATCACAACTCAAAGTTCAACCCATTCACTCTATCATTCTTAACCAAAAGAATTCAAGAACAGATTCCCTTCATAACTTTCAAAGAAAGCGATAACCTTGACCTAATCATCAAAGAAATCGAGCAATGGATCAGCATCGAAAAATTTAAACATAAAAAATCTATCGACTAACAAATCAGAAATGATATTCAAAAAGCAAGGTCCAGATGGCAGAACTGGTTCGACACAAACAAAAAGCAAATAATTAGATCCCTACTCAACTAATCTAAATGAAGCATCATAACCAATAGACTTATCCAAGAAGCCCAAGATGGAAAAACAGTCATCACAGATTCTACTCAGATAAAACAAACAATTCAGCAACATTTTGAAGATTGTACACACCAACGTGATATCAAAAACATAGAGGTCACCATCTAAAACACTGAATATCAGCCCAAGGAGAACATCAAAGCTAGCTAGTATAATTTCACTACTCAACCCTTTACTGAGGAGGAGATCCATACCATTATTAGCAAAACAAGTAACAAATCTGTGCCAGGCCCATCAAATATACCATACATTGCTTTCAAATCCTCAACAAAGATAGCCTTATAGGCTTAATCAGATTTTTCAATATGATCCTCACCAAAGAACAGATATCAGAGGAATGGAAATACAGACTATCTATCCCATTCCAAAACTCAAAGATTGGGAGCATAACATAAACATTACAAGACCCATAATGCTATTGGAATTCATCAAAAAGATCTTTACTAAAGCTATTTGCACCCAACTATCAAATATCTTGACCAAACATCACATACTCTCTAAACACAACTGGGCAGCCTTACCCCAATAAAGCATCAGGGAACCAATCTGTATCATCAATGGAGTCCTAGAGGATGCTCAGGAATCACACAAATCATGCTATATGCTCTTTCAAGACATAAACAAGGCCTTCAACATGGTCAATATCAATTGGTTGATCCAAGTTATGCAAAGAATCAAAATTTCAACCAAAACAATCAATATAATCTAAAACTGCTTCACAAACAAAGAAAACTCAGTAATTACATACTTTAGAAACACTAACCTTTATCCTGTTCATGAAGGAATCGATCAAGAGGACACCATATAACCTATCCTTTGGTATATTTACTATGATCCACTCATTACCAGAATCAGCAATATGCTCAGATACAACCTTCAAACATACAGACAAGACTCACACAGTCTCACACAATCAAATATAAACATTTCTATAGTAATCTATATGAATGACACAACCTTTATCACTAAAAATAAATAATGCTTAGAAGATATAATTAATATCAGTAACTTCTTCTACTCGCTAAATGACATTACTATCAATCCTAACAAATCCATACTACTTATAATAAATGCTCAACAGCAAAGCATTATCATCAAGGAACACATCATCGATTCTGTCAACAAAAACAATGTCATTAGAGTATTAGGAATATGGCACGAAATATACCCAAGGAAAAAAACCCAGAGAAGCCTAATATGAAAAAAAATCAACATGATATTCTCTATGGCAGAGTGAAAAACAAGTAATGACAAAATGCACAAATACATAATCAACAACATCTTTTTCCCAACAATCGAATATCTAACTGGAGATCTAGTTCTTAGTTAATAAGAAATCCAAAAGATTAATCGTAGAATTAAAAGAAGCATGAAATGCAAAGCCAACCTCGTAGCAACAATTCTTGACTCCATCCTCTATCTCAAAACACACTACAGCATTAATAATATCCAAACAAGACAACTTCAGAAAAACACTAGCGATTTACAAAATCTCCATACAGCTCAAAATACTGTAGGACAAATCTGTCATAACAAGATCCAAAACCTACAATGGCTTGCTTGGCAAAAAGACCTTATTCTGGAGAACTATTCACTTTTCTCAAAACAGGACACAACCTCTACCACGACACCCTGAATAACTTTCAACAAAACTATATAACTGCCTTCAATAGAACCGAAGACAACATCCCAAGAATCAGCTTCACCACATAAGTGAGATCACTGACCAAAACTGGTACCATACACATAGAAAAGCTCTGAGATGTCATCATATTATGTACATAGAACAGATCTTAGATACTTTCAAAACCAAAACATTACTATGGTACCAAGTAGAAGGACTACACAATAAACTGAATAAAAGAAAAGAACCTGGATTATACTTCAATCTCATTCTGATCAGCTCAACCTTCCTCAAAACAAAAAAAAAGTTCACAAGATATCAACATATTTACCCAAATTGAATATGCCCCAACAAGTACCAGTACTGGTATTCAACAATAATTTATCAATAACTAGCAATAGGAAAAAGACTAAGTAGTAACAAAGAATAAACTAAACTTAGACACTATCAACACTCAAACAACTCTTCATTCACAGCCTATAATGGCTGTAATCTAACAAACTTTGTGGATAGCAGAAGCAATATGTGCTGTATCAACACCCAAAATAACAAGCTGGCAAAAAACTAGTCATCAAAACAACCAAATCCAGAACCCAATATAATCCAACCAATGTTCTCTATACTCAAATATCATCTGAAAGCATATCCAGCTGGTGGTAACAACCTAATGACATCATCACTGCTGTAGAAATTGATCCAACTTCCAAACAACTTTGCAAACTTAACAAACTAATCAAAATGCTCAAGACAACCCTCACCCAAATGAAAACCTCATCAGCAAAATAAAACCTTACAACAACCTTGACATATACTGAGATGGAGCCTACAATCTAGTGAAAAACAACAAGAACCTGGGAATAGGCATAGTCCTCAAAGATCTCGAAAACCAAACAACAGAAACAACAATAAGCATAACAGCCTCAGGTTTCAGTACCATGGCAGAACTCCTAGTAATCCTTATTGCTATCAACCTAATCAACTATGGAAGTAATTGCAACATCTATAGTGACTTTGCAACTGCTATCAAAGAAATTAATGAAGCCACAACCAAATTAACAAAAAAATGTAAACACATCAGACTCATCAGTGCAATAGTCAAAACAATAAAACAACAACACCTAAAAGTCACATCGCATAATATCTAATCAAACAACCCAGCAAAAGAATACTATAGAACAGAAAAGCTCACACGGAAAAGCCTTGATAACAACATATTCAATATGACAGGTACCCTCACACATCACATTCCTGACTAGGAACTTATAATCTTCAAACTTCATAATACTGAAATCCTAAATGACATCAGACAAACCATCTCAACAATACAACAGGCACAATACACCTGGGGCTGGATCAATCTAAACAGATACAAAGACCTGACTGACAAACAAAAAGAGAAAATTGATTGGAAGAACTCATTAAAGAATCTACATCTCTCCAACATAAACTCATTTCCTTGCAACACATGGGTCACAGAATCAGAATCTTTTCTATAAAATTATGGAACAAGGAATAACCAACCATGTCCATACTCAAAAAATGATATCCTTGCACATTCACTACTGATATCTGTTTAACATACACAGATATAGAAAACAATGAACACACCTTCCTATGTAAGAAACAAGGCTTGAATATCAAAGAACTAATAATCAACATCATCAGTAGAGAAATAACAACATGAAAGGATGGTTCCACCAATACTAATATAAAATCTGAAGCTTCAACCAGCCTAAACAACCACAATACCTGGGACACTCTAATTAGAGAAGGAATCAGTAAGGGTATAATCAAACTCATAATACAATACCTGGATTTAAACAGAATGGTAGAAACTATTAAAGGCATAATTAACAATATCAAATTTCTTACCTTCAATATATGAAAAGACAGATATAGAAGATTTTATAAATGGATCAAAGACAACAAAATTTCATACAAAAAAAAAAACACTTACTATAGACAAAACAACAGTCTAAAACTATAAGACGTCCTATATACACAAATAGCTTATAACCTGTTAACTGATATTATCTCTGGTACCAAAACCATCTATGACATCTTCTCGTATGCTAATGGAGCCTAGGCATATTAGTTTCATAAATATGGGTAACAAGTCACAGAGGGTCTAAAAAAGACAAACTGACTTTTTAAGGAAATTTTTAAATAGATAATATAGGAAAATATTTACAAAATAGCTTTGTAATCAAAGTATTATATACTTTAAAAATCTTAATAAAGTGGGTATGTTTCATGCAAAAAATATATATATATATATAATATGAAATATTGAAAACCAGAATATAAAAATTGTTTATAACTTTATAAATATTAAATAAAATTAAATAAAATTTTAAATATATATTTTTGAATAAAATTACTTAGAACTTATAAATATATTACATTATTAAAAAAATTTAAATTTAAAATTAATTATAGTAAACTATATATATAAATTTATTATAATTTAATATAAAAAATTATATACGAAATTATAAAAAAATTATTTTTGAATATAAAATTAATAAAATTATTTTTTTTTAAACTCTCTGTTAGGCTAAGTATGTGTACTTTATTAAACATGTGTATACTTTATATTAGAGAATGTATCACTAAAGCTAAGTCTCTACCTAACTCACTTGTCTCTATTTTAAAAAATTATTAAAACTCTAAGTGTAACTTCAGAAATAATTTATCACTCTAATAATAGTTCAGGTAAAGACCTTTCTAACTGTTAACTTTATTGCCTATAGATCACTATTGCAAAATAAAATTAATAAAATTATTTATAATTAATTTCTTTAATAATTATATATTTTCATTTTTTTGATTTAAAAAATAATATATATATATTTTTTTTTGAAATAGTAACTCAGCCTTGTTTTATTAAACTTTCAAGGTAGGGCAAAATGCAAATACAAGAAATAATTACTAATAAAACATTTCTAGAGTTGTCTATAAGAGTTAAGATTTTATACTACTACTATTATTTTGATTTTATAAGCTAATTACTCTTTGAGGGCTTTGTCAGTCAAGGGCATATTGCCTGTTGCTCGACTACTTTCAGTATCCCTATATTGTAAAATTTTAATCACTTCAATCCACGGGATGACTTGTTATTGGAAAGAATAACTTGGATCAATCTAATTCATGTATTGAAAAAGAAGATTTATTGATCTTTTTAAATTCTTTTTGATGCATGTGCTCAGGTGAGACATAGCATCCCAAAAAAAAATTTTAAGAGAAGTAGTTGTGTTTAAAGGATATGTCAATATATAATAAGAGAATGGGAATATCAAAACCCTCTAAAAAGATATTATCCCAGGTGTTGTTATATCTGTTGAAAAGAAAAAAGGGGGAGATGTCTTTATTGACTATTTGATAAATCCTATTCCAACAGTCCTCTTTCCAAGATATCACTGATGTAGAAGATTTGCTTGTTCTGTATCCATCTATATACCCAATACCAAGTAACTTATAGTGGACCCCAGGTTCTTATGGAGCTGAGAAAATGTATTAAAATATGTAATGTGATCAATAGGAGCTTGTTTACTTCTTTTACTAATATAAGCTCTATCTGTCCAATCACAGTGTGAGAAACTTTATGCTACTCAAAATTTAGGATCAAACTGAGGTAGACAAAATTCTTCTAAAAAAAGCCAAGAAAGAGTACTATGAGAAGCTACTAATAATAAAAGAGTGGGAAAGTTATTTCTTATCATAAATATGCTTCTGTATTGTTTTTCAATAGTATGAGATGATGGCATATTAGTTCTTCTTCCTTTCAGAACTTTCTTACCCTTGATAAGAAAAATGTTGCTTGACTTTCTGGTCACTAGCAGTCAAGTTTTTATTTGAAAAAGAGTATTAACAAAAAGAAAAAAAAGTAGTAATAACTCTTGAAGTTTTTTCAAGTTGATTTAAAGAGAGTATTAAGACTTTATTAATATAGAAGTAGGAAAACTTCTTGTGAATGTCTTTTTTGTATATGGTCAGAGGATTAACAAAAAGAGTTTTGATTTATTTTTTATTTTAAAAAATAATATATTAACTTTTTATAATATATCATAATAATATAATTGTAGGTTAAAAAAAAAAAGCCATATGACTTAATTTTTATTTAAAAGTTTATATAATATCTAATGATGGATTCCTAAAGTATTTAGTATATAAAATTTCATAGATTACTTTTATATCTTTTTGAAAAACAAAATTTATAGCTCTTCACTTTATTAAAAACAAAAGTCAAAAAATGCTATAAATCAATCATTTGAATAATATAAAATAATTATATATAGTTTTTTTAATGTTTTTTAATAAAAAACATTTGACTTTTGTCTTTATTTCTCTCTTTAAGAACTCATTTTTAATAATATCTATAATAGTATAGATTTTTTTTATAATAATTAATATTGTACTAAAATATTTTAACTTAGATTTAAAAAATAATATTTTACTACCTTAGACAATTAATATAAACTTTTATTTTCTAGATTTATTGTTATTAGTTTGTTACTATAGATTCTCCAAAACTATAAATTGTTAAGTTAAAAATAAAAAAAAAAAATTTTTGAAACTCTTTCTGCTAATTCTTTAACTATATACAAAAAAGATGTTCACAAGAAGTTTTATACTTCTTTGCTAATAAAGTCTTTATATTTTCATTAAAATAACTTGAAGCTTGTCTTCATGTATCTCTCCTACCCTTCTTTACTTGTTTATAAACTCTTTTAAATAAAAACTTGAGCCTCTAGTAGCTTGCAAAGACTCAAGTACGTATTTCCTTTACTAAGGGCAAGAAGGTTCTAGGAAGTAAAAGAACTGACAAGTGGAATATTACCTTACAAAGCTAGAAGTAACAAGAAATAAAGATTTTGCTAATAGGAGAATGCTTATTACTCATCTTTTTATATATTGTTTTGTACCTTCTTAAAGTGTCTACTGTTTTTCATAGTTTTCTTGAGAAATTTTGCCTACCTCAGTTTGACTCTGAATTTCTAGTAGTATAATATCACCTGGCATCTGATTGATTGACATAAAATATATTAGTAATTGAATGTAAACAAGCTCCTATTAATCACCTCACATGTTTCAATGATGTTATTGGTGATAGAAAGAATTAATTGGTATTCCATATTTGCTTCACTCCTCCAATTGAGTTAACCTATAGATCAAGTTCTATGAGATCAATAAAATATGAGCAACAAGTTTCAGGTAATAAAAAAGCTACTATTCATTTAAGCTAAGATTTTTCTCTCCTATTATCCTGGTCAGGCAAAGTTCAAGACCAAGGTCTCTTTTTTATTCCAGTCAGGCAATAAGACTGAATGGTCTCTAGTCCATACTAAGCTTCAACCCTTTGGTTACAGTTGAGAATGTATTTCTTCAAAAGTTGTTAAAGGATATCGCAATCAATGAGGATCTCCACCATTCTTGAGACCCTTTCATCATTACAAGGCAAAAGAATTATTGAAGAATCTGATCTTTTGGATAATAAAAGATGTATACCAGTAAAATTCCTTTAATTAAGCATGGCTGCTAAAAGGTATTATACTGGAACAATATGATCTAGTTCTTACTAGGTCACATAAGAACTTGGAATCCATCATAAGTTGTCTCTCTACTGCAGATGGATAAAAAATCACTGCTCAAAGAAGGTTGGAATCAAGTGTATCCTAGAAGTAAAGGTTCCTACTAGGCAATAAGTCTTCTCAAACAATATACAAGAAGAAAATTAAGATCAAGAATGGATAAGTTTTTCAGATGGTTAGAAAATAAAAGAATATTTCAATCAGGTATTTTTTATTGAGAAGAAATCTTAAGAAGCAGGTCTTTGGAGGAAGCTGAAAATATTTTTTTCAATTTTTACTCTTTCATTTTCTTGTTGTCTGCTTAAACTTTTTTAGATATCTTCCCTTCCCTTTTTTAATCTATTCTTTTATAGTTTTCTGTATTTCAACAGCTTGGTATAATATATGACAGTGACAACCTGCTGACAATAATATAATGAACTAGAAAGTTTCTCACCCAAAGATACTGTGGAGTGAAATATTGACTCCAAGATCAAACTTAGAGATTTTTATACTTATAATGAGTTAATTAAATTAGAATAATAATTTATTGTAGTATATATCATATTACTCAAATGAATATGTACTTATGTTTTCAATTAATTAATAAACTGACAATCTAACCTGATTACAAGTACTTAAAAAAAAATAAAAAATAAAAAAAAAAACAATTGACCTATTTTTAAAAAGGTTCTATCTAATTGAAATAATCTTCTTACTTTACTTGAATCTCCAAAAAAAAATTTTTTTTTATTATTTACAATATCAGATAAATCAATTTATCTGATCTATTATTTAATAAACATTAGATTAAAATATTTAAAGAAAAGTATTTAAATTTCTATTTTCATTTATTAAAGCTTTATTATTATTTAAAGAACTTGAAAAAAAATAAAAATATGTAATTCATATTATTCATTTTTTAATCTTTGAATATTATGAATGTTTTTATTAAGAGACTTGAACTTTTGAAGATAAATATTTCTAGAACATTCTTTTCAATTACTAATGATGTCATTAAAATATATAAATATAATCAATAGAAATTTGTTTATATTCTATAAACTAATATGTTTTATATAAACAAATTATCTTTAATGAGAACTTGTATTATCCAAAATTTAGAATCAAATTAAGATAGGCGAAATTCTTTAAAAACTATAAAAATAGAAGTTTTAAGAGAGTTAAAATAGTTAAAAAAAAAAGAAAATTAGTCTTTTTATTACAAAAAACCTTGATAAATATCTTGTTTCAAAGATTAAAAAAACTTTCAAATATTTTATAATTAGATTTTTTTTCTTTGAAAACTTTCTTGTTATTAGTATTAAAAGTGTTACTTAATTTTTTTTAATTCCTAAAAATCAAGTTTTTGAGTAAAAAGATCTATAAACAAGAGAAAAAGAAATGAAATGATTCTTGAAGTTATATTTCAAGTTATTTTAATAAAAGTATCAAGACTTTATTAATAAAGAAGTATAAAAACTTCTTATGAAACACTTTTTTGTACATGATTAAAAGATTTGCAAAAATAGTTTTTTTTTTAATTATGTATTATTATTTTTTTTTAAACACTAGCTTATCCTTGTATCAGAGTAAACAAGATTTATTTAAGTAAGCAGAAAATCTAATAACAACAGGGATGAATAACTACCCATACTGTCTAAGGATTTACAGATCAATGAATAGTATAAAGAGCTACCTATTTATATCTCACCCAACCAGGATAAGATAGTCATATGACCATCTAGTGTAGATAATCTTTTTACAAAAACAAACTATGAGAAAAAAAAAAAGTATAAAATACTATGTTAATTTTCTATTCTGTACTTTGACACTTTCTAGAGTATGACTTTTGCTAGTTTACTGAGTAACTTATTGCTATCCCAAAAGGAGAGGGGCTAATGTGCCAAGGATTCATCTGGAGTACACAACACTATTGACATTGAGAACTTTTCATGTGAAGCTTTAACTCCACTAATGCTTAGATAAAAATTTTGATAAAGTAGTTGTGTTCAAATCAAATTATTTCCAGAGGGATAATGTTGTTTTGCTATTCTAAAGTTGGTTCCATTGGACAGATGGAAGTATCAAAATTCTTCAAAAGATACTAGCCCTATATAGTGTAGTTGTGTTTGCTAGAGAAGAAATAATCTCCTCCAATCTTGTTCTTTTTGTATAGCCT
>CAJVPT010000403.1:0-30890 GCA_910592055.1 Acaulospora colombiana
ATGATTGCTTGTTTATATTTGTCAGTTATTCTATTTTTAGATCACAGATAAACCTTTCTGAGGTTGTTGTTGTTTATATTTCTGATTAGGTAATAAAGAAAAACCTTGTTGTATTGTTTTGATATATTTATTTGTTGATATTAAAGATCCTATCCAAATTTTGCAAGTTGTTATTGTGTTTGCATATAATGTTGATCAACTTATTTGGATCACAAGTTATACATGTATATGTGTATTTTATTTGTCACTTTTATGTATATACTTGTTTTGCTTGTCCACTTTTATGAGATTATGTTCATGTAACAAGATATAGTATAGATGTGTTGTTTATATGAGTATGTACGTTTAGACTGTCTTGTCCTTAAAGAGCTTTGATATCCTTCTAGGCCTTTGAGTAACTGAAGTAACTTGATTTATCGAGTAAACTTAGTTGCTTCCTAAGTTTCTTGCAATGTCAAGAAAGGTGTTAACCTGTACTGGCTTGACTATAAGCTGTGTGAAGTTTTATTGGCTCCCTTTTTCTGACTGTGAATCAGTTTACAGGTTTCTTTTCTTTCTCTTAAAAATTTTAAGAAAAAGAAATAAAAAAAATTAGTAAAACAATGTATACCTCTTTTCTTAATATTTTTAAAAGGCTTGTTATATATATGTTACAAAAGCTTAATAGCTTGGTTTGAAGGATATTTTGTTTTTTCTTGTGTGTTTGACCTGGTTTGCTTTTTCAAAAAAAAAATTATCAAAAAAGAAAATTTTTAAGAAAAAGGAAGATCAGCGAAAAGAGTTTAGGTTTTGAATGATTTGGTTTAATTAAAAGGTTTATTTAAGAAATATAATATTTAAAAGAAAAGAATTTGGTAGTTAAAAATTTGAATCAACTGCTTTGAATAATTAGTTTATATATATATATAGTATTTGAATATTAATTATTTAATAATCAAAGTAATCAAAGTGATCAAATCTATCAGATTTGTCAAATCAGATCAATATATTATATTTATTTACTTGAATAAACTACTTGCTAAATATAGTTAAAATATAATAATAAAATAAAGAAATTAAATAATGTGTACTGTATAAATTACTATTTTGCCCTAATAATTAGATCTATTATATGAACTACTGAGATATATCTTGTATTACATATGTTACATAACCTAAAAATAAAACTAGAATAATATTATAAACAAGAACTATAAATAATAATTAAAGAAAATTATAACTATTAATTAAGATCAATACTATATATTGAATTAATTCAAATACATTTGTTATAATAGGTATAATAGTTCTCCTGAATAATTATAATAATTAATAAAAATTTTATTTGATTTAATAATTATTTTTTCTTTATATTTATATTCATAAAATCGAAAAAAATAGTTTATAAATAATATATTTCCAAAAAATTCAAAAAATGATTTAAAAATAATATTACTTATTAATTTAGTATTAATAATTAAATAAATGAAATATTTTTAATTTTTATATCACAATATAGAACTTTTACAAATTTAAGATAGATTGATTTATTTAATTTAAATAAAAAAGATATTAATATAGAAGAATTTAAAAATATAGTAAATTTTTAATTTTACTTAAGCTTTATTAATTTTTTAAAAGTTGATTTATAAAATTTTTTGTTTTAGTAAAATATTTATAAAAAGATTAAAACATTAATTACAATTATTGAATTTATTATTAAAAAATAATTGGTTATTATTAGATTTATTTTTATTTATTGAATTGTAAGAACTTTAATTGACTAAGTATTCAAGTTAATTATAAATAAAATATTTTCTTTTATTATAATTATTATTTAATTAATTTATATTATTATTAATATAGCTATTATAAAATTTTTCTAAAGTTGTTACTATTGTTTTTATTATTATTATGGTTATTATTGTAACAAAATCTATAATTATATTACAAATATTCAACTTTTCTATAATTATTGTAGATATAAGTTTTTCTTTAACTATTATTATTATTATTATTATTACTATTATATCATATACTAATAAAAGTAATTTATAATTAAAATTCTTAAGAAAATTAAGGGATTATTGTTTTAATATTCTTAATCCTATTAATATCTTAATTTAAATAATTGTATTTCAAAGAATAATATTTAAAATAAAATTACCAAAGTATGTTAATTTAATAATATAAGTATAGTTAATGCTTTAATTATATTAAGAAAGCAAAAATTTTTAATTGATTTTCTTAATTTATTTCTTAATTTATTGATAAATTGGTTAGTTTTATTTGCAAGAAAATAAATCAATATACAGTATTTATAAAAAAGATTAACTATATTCAAATATTTATTTACAATTTTTCTTAATTTTTGTATTTATTATCTTAATTGATTTATTTATTTTAATTTGTAATAAATAGTATACTTAAGTTATATGAATTTGTATACAAAAAATTCAATTAATTATCTTGTATCATTTCAATAATAAATTTAATTATCAATAAAAAATTATCAAGTATATACAATCTCTTTTAAATAAAAAGAAATATTTCAATTTTATATTATTTATTAATATAGTTTATTCTATATTTTTTATCAAATCTATTGAACTAAATAAAAAAATTAAATTTTTTTTTTAAAAAGTTAATATATCTATTAATTTTATTTCTTTTTAATTATTGTTTCTTGATATATTTACTTTAGCAATAAAATTAAAAAATATTATAAAATATTAATAAAACTTTAAATATGATTTTATTTAAAGTTGTAATTAAATTAATTTTATATTTTATATTTTTATTTATTTGTTTTACCTTTAGTTTAATCTATTTATATATAATAATATTTGTTATTTATTTATTTATTTTATTTTTTATTTTTTTTTTTTTACTCTCTGTTAGACTAATTATGTATATTTTATTAAACATTAGTATATTGTATATATAAAATATATCATTAAAGCTAAATATTTGATTAGCTTATTTGTTTTAGTTATTATTACTTTAAATACAACTTTAGAAATAATTTATTATACTATTAATAGCTTAGGTAAACCTCTTTTAACTATTGATATTATTGTTTGCAGATTACTACTATAGGTTATTTATTCTTCTTATTGTTTGTTTTTTATATTATTATTATTATATTCTTTTTATTTATTACTTTTTTTTTTTCATTACTCTTTTTGTTAATTCCCTGATTACATATAAAAAAGATGTTTATAAAAAGTTTTTATACTTCTGATCCTAAAAAAAACTCTTTCCGCTGATCCCCAGTTTTCCTAAAAATTTCTTTTTTTGATAATTTTCTTGAAAAACAAAAGAAGCCAGCTACATTACAAAGAGAAACTTTTAATAACCTAGCAAAACAACAAGAAATAACTACACAGAACTAGTCCTTAGTGCATCTAATCTTCCGGTAACAAGAAGTAAAAAAATACAAGTACATTTTAGCCATACTTTGTAGATTTTCTTCCTTTACAAAGAAAAGAAAAATTCAAAAAAACTGATTCATAATAAGCTCTTTGAGACCCAATCTCAACTTTCCAAACTTTTAGCCAGGCCAGTACAGGTTAATACCTTTCTTAATATCAAGAGAAGTCTTGTAAACAATAGACCAAACCAATAAATCAGTTTAGACTTAAGGTTCACAATATCTAGAAGGATGTTTGAGTCTCTTTTGCTAACAGTAAAGAGTATTCAAATATTACAACAACAATACATAATAATTACTATATTATATAAAACACAAACACATTATTCAAGAACACAACAACTTATTTATATGTCAAATAATATAATCTGATTAGAATGTGATTAGCTTTGCAATTTCATGTGTTTTACTAAACTGTTTTGATAAACAACACTGATCAACTAGAATTATAAGTAAACAAGTAAACAATAACATATATCTGATCAAAATAAATAACAAAGTATATTTGATCAAAACACAACAATATACAAAAGTAAACAATAACGCAAGTCTGATCAAAGTAAACAATAATATATATCTGATCAAAACATAACACTATACAAAAGTAAACAACACATTTTTTCATAACATGTAATTTAATATGACTATGAAAAACATAAGTTAATGTAAATTATGAAGAAAAGGGAAGCACATATTATAGATACACTAGTCCAATTATCAAACAAATATGATTAATAATGAATACTATGGGCTATACAAACTATTTACAGACAATTTCTATTACAGATAATATCTCAAACAAGACCCCGGGATCAAACAGATACTCGATCCTAGATAATATCATTGCTAGGGTTTTAAATGTTGATCAAACCATCTTTATTAGAGTCACAGTTCTCAAACAACACATTCTTTACTTATGGATCCAGGGGCAAGGCAAAGAAGAAGACCTTTTAATCCCTTTCTTGGAGGACAAGTACTTTAATATAATAAAACAGGAAGAAAAATCATGACAAGTTCCATACACCTCTTCAAAGGAGCAACCAATAATAAATGATTTCTATGCAATTAGAGACCTCCCAAAAAAGGAAATAGATATGGAAGTTCAGCCAACAATAATAGTAGAAATTTTTATTAATATTGAAATTGAAATGGAAAAAAAGGCATAGAAGATCAGGTCAAAATAGAAGAAATTACTGAAAAAATTAAAGGGGATAACATTGCAGAGCAATTCACATATTTTACAAGAAACAGATCAAAAATATCTAGCCTAAATCTATTTTATATTAAAAAAGATAGTAAATATAACATAGAAGTATTTACAGCCAGACTTTCAGGTAAATCAGAACATGAAGTGACATATCTTAAAAATATACTGGGACTATCAAAAGATATAAAGCCTTTCAAAAAAGAGTTCCTCAATGGCAATGCCTGGACAACCTTCTGTTGTAAAGAAAAAAAAGATGCTTTGCAGTATCTAGAAAAAGTTAACAAAAAAGAGAGCAAAAACTTTACAGTCATATCTCTAGAAACAGAGAAATGGATGAATGTTTCATACTCTGTACATAAGAAAATCTTTCAGCAGAAGAAAAAGGCGAACAAGAGATTTTTAGTAGTAATACTTATTGATATTGATCGAAGTCACTCAAGACACAAGATCAAATATGTTTTTCAATGATATGGAGAGACCTCAAATATTCATATCTACAATTATTCAAGATCATAAAAAATAATTAAAGCTCAAATAATACCACACCAGCAATACAATAATATGAAAGAAGAATGGATGATCTATACTAATCAAGAAACAATCAAAGCTATCTTTACTCAACATGAACCAGACAATAATAAGATTAATAATATTATCAAATAGTGAAACTTTCAATTCTTGAAATTGTATGGAACACACAATACTATAACTAGTTTGATCTCAAGAGCAATTAGATATACTAAAGCAAAGACATGCTATACATCTAGAAACTCCCATATATTCAAAAGGAGAGGATATACAGTAATATGTTTTACATCAGCCCAAGACCTAGTAAGAATATTGAAGTAACATATTTTTATCTATGGACACAAAATAACATGAAGTGCCAAGAAACATTTTATCAAAGAAATAGAAGCCTTAAAAGAACAATCTTATGAGACAAAAGTCTACAAACCAGAAGTCTCTAATCAGAAAACTCTGAATCAGAAGGCTCTGAACCAAAAGTCTCTGAACCAGAGAGTGATTCAAGCAATAGTGAATTTAATTAACCTGTTATAAGATTAGAAAGAACAGATATTAGAAGTAATAAGAAGCCCAAATAGAGATCCAGAACCTTAGAAGAGATGAGCTCTTATAATAATAGTAATAGTTCTAACAAGTCAATCAAAAAACTATTGAGGCAAGGCCGACTAATAAGAAGTCAAAGAAATACAAGACAAACTTACAACAATGAACCAAAACAGTGGAGAAATAGAATGTTTAGATGTCCAACCACAGGAAGCAATAGAAAACTGATAGATAATCAATGATGATAAAAAGTTTCCTGAAGAGAAGATACAAAATATAAAACTGAAAACAGACAGAACTCCCTAAACCTCATTTTAGTAAACTTAAAAAGGCTGAATAGTAGAATCTCAAGACTAGAAGAAAAAACAACTTCCAGTAAATGAATGAGAGAAGATAGAGGGAGATCAAATCGTTCCTAGAAATACCAGTTGTTCAAGATAACAACAAGAAGGACTGGTCCGATCCTCTTATAACAAATACTCTAAACAAGGGCAAGGGGTGACAAATAGAACAAGAAGAAATAATTCAATAGTAAAATAAGTATAATGTCAATACATTTCTTCAAATAGAAAAAATTGAATTTCTCAAGAAAGTAAAAAACAAAGATGTATTAAAAAAAACTGATGATAATAATATTTATAAGAAAGTAATAAGAATCGATACATACAATATTAGAGGTATCTCAGATACAGTAATTCAATATAGCCTTATAGAAAAGATATAGGAACAAGGAATAGAAATATTAGGATTAAGTGAAACCAAATTGATCAAAACAAAGGCAAAATAGGTCTTTGATAATCAGACATTATATGAATACTTTTATAGTATCAATGCAGACATTACATATAAAACAGGAGTCAGTCAACTGATCAGAAAAGATCTTGAAAAAAAAGTAGTATCAGTAGAAGAAATGGAAGAATATATAATTGCAGTCAACTTATTAATAAAAAGAAACAAAATCTGTATTATGCAAGTATACATTCTATCAAATAAGCAAAGAAGCAAAAAAGTTCAAGAGAAAGTGAAAAGTTTTATCAAGAATAACATGGACAAGGCTTTTATGTAAAATTAATGGGGATTTTAATGCAGTATACAATTTAGTAGAAGATAGAACATCATCTTTCAAAGCAAAATTCAGACCATTATGGTGTCCAGAAATTTCTCTATTTAACTTTTTTGATAAATAGGACTTTTTAGATATGCAGGTAGCATGAGAAGGTAAAAATAAAATCCCAACAAGATGAGATGCAACAAGTAATAGCTGAATTGACTATATATGAATATCACAAGGTCTAATAAGATATTCAATCCTATATTTCAACAATCAGAACATGAAGGAAGTCACAAATAGTGATTACATAATGCTAATATTGATACTACATAATATTAATCTTTTCATCAGAAACATGATTCATAAATTGCCTACCAAAGGAAAGAAAAGAATAGATATAAAAGAGTCAACAACAGATTAATGACAGGCATTTAATAATAGTTTGAATCATAAGTTCAAAACAATATTAGACCCCTTATTACAAGAAGAATCAGAAGAAAACATGAGGGAAGTTCAAGTAAATAAAATATGGAAAACATTCGAAAAGCTAGTTAGCAAGGTAGCCTTCAACAAGCTTACAACCAAAAACATATCAATTTTAAGAAATAAGCACTATAGACATAGTCCAGAGTTCATCAAATTCAGAAGAGCATTATAATTAATGACAATCTTCAAAAAAGCAATGTCTTCTAACAATTCGGACAAGCTACAGATTCTTAGTAAAGCCATAGAAAAATATAATAGAGCTTACAACCTCAATTATCAGATTGAAAACTGTTGTATCCAATATAGTTTTTCAAATATTCTATGGACACTATTGAAAAAAAATATACAAGATGCAATAGAAGGTCTTAAATTTACTTGTTAGAATCTCGAAGCAAAAAAAACTAGAGACACAATTAAAATAGTCTTAGAACAAAGATGTGAGAACCTGCAAAATAATCAAAGGAAAATGATAAACTCACTAATAGAAAGAGAGTGTATTAAAATAGTTTTGGATAGGATCAAAGTTAAAAAAAAAGATATGAATATATTATGACTAAAAAGAGTGAAATTAAAGAAGAAGTTAAAAGATATCATTAGGAAACCTTCAGAAAGTGAGAGGTCAACTTTAATAATCTCATTAATGACTAAAAAGAAGAATACAATTCTAAGAACTATATCAAGGTAATGGTAGTATAAAGATCTTTTAAATTCTATTTCATAAGAAGAATTAAGTGAAACACATTAAACACTTTCCAATAACAAAACTCCAGAAAAATTACAAATCAGCTATAAAATGTTAAAAAGGCTAGGTCAAGATAGAAAAGAATATTTAAGAAAATTGTTAAACATTTTTCTAAAATATCAAATAACACCTGCCAATTGGAAACAAAGCCACATTTATTCAATAGCAAAACTAAAGCCATGGAAATGTGATCTTCTAAATACAAGACCTATTGTATTACTAGAAGTCACAAGAAAATGTTTCACCAAAATTCTAATGAATAGATTAGGAAACATCTGCAAGCTCAACAATATTCTAAGAGATCTAAACTTTGCAGGCTACCAGGAAAAGGTACTGCTGAACTGATTCAGATTTTCAATAACATCTGTAAAGATACAAAAGAAAACAAGAAGGAGTTGGGGATACTTTTTTAAAATACAGCCAAGGCCTATGATACAATTAGCTTGGATATGTTAACAAGGGTGATAAAAAGGATCACACTTCCAGAAGAGTTTATTAAGATTACAATAGGTCTGTTTCAGGATAGGGAATTCAGAATTATAATCGAAAATGGATTCACAAGATCAGTAATAGCTGGAAATGGGATTGACCAAGGAGAAACTATTTTACCTCTAATGTGAAGAATTTTTCATGATCCTTTGTTATGTAAAATTCAAAATAATAAAACAAAAGATTATTAAATGTCGGTTACCTAGAATCCAAGCCTAAAAAAAGAATGAGTCAATAAAAAATTGAAATCTAGGCATGCAGCTATCGCTTTTATGGATGACACTATATGGATAGCAAGATCCAAGAGATATGGAAAAGATTCTGAAAGAAGCATGAATCTTTTATAGAGCCAAAAACTCCTAAATTAATAGTAACAAATCAGTACTAATTACTATTAATAACCCTAATCACTATTCAGAAGAAGTAAAAGCAGGAATCAATAGTGAAACAGTTAGAGAGCTAGATAGAACTGAACACACAAGATTTTTAGGGATCTGGACTGGTAATCAAAAGACAGCGATTGAATCAAAGTGCAAATACTCAGAGAGATCAACACAATTACACAAGCCCTAAAGAACAAAAGATTGACTGACAAACAAATGCTCTATATTTTAACCAGGGTGTTGAAACCAAGGATAGAATTTCACATGCAACATGGTATACTATCCTGAAAAATGTGCAACACTTTAACCATGGCATATAGAAAGCTCCTTAAAAACAAGAGTAACTTGTACAGATCTATACTCAACAGTGTAGTATATTATCCAATGATCTATAACTTAAAAAGTATTTAGATGTTATAAAAGGAAAGCCAAATAACAGGACTATGCAATAGACTAAATGATCCAGAACCAGTAGAACTTACAACAATCATTAGAATCAAACAAGCACAAATCAAATACTGTGAATTATACAATCTACTTATCTGTAAGTCATTAGAACATATGTCAGGTAGAGTTAACTTTACACTTCAAGTAATAAAGTTGGCTAAAGATATAGAGATAAGGTTTCAAAACTAGAAATAGCAAGACTTTTTCAAATGGAACAAAAGTAACTGTTCAATCAAAAAGTACCTAGCACCAGATAATATAGGAAAGCCATACCATCACTTAGAAACAATAAGCTGATGTACATGGATCAACTGATTATCTATGAAACTAAAAAACTAAAAAAATAATAAATGATTCAACTAATCCAGAAAACTAGTAAGGGGCCTATTCCAGAGTAATATTTAGCAATAAAAAGGAGTATACAAGAAAAAGGTTCAAAACAGCTCACAAAATTTTGAAAAGAAGACTGGTTAAAATGGGATCCAATAATTACAAAAATAAATTTAGATCATAATAAAAAATAAACACTCTGGATAGTAACAAGTAATAGGTATCAAAAAATAATATGGGAAAACTAAGACCAGAAGACACTAAGCAAGTAGTACAAATAGAACACTTCAAGTGTACTAAGTTCCCATATGCTCAGGAGACCAGCCTGACAAAATGTTTAGAATGTGCAGAAGGTAAAAACATGAAGAATCAATATATAATAGAGACAAAAAGAAATAAAACATATAAAGTTTTCTATCTAAATACAAAAAAATCCACAAGAAGAACCCAGCAGTTAAATATTTCAAGTTCTAAAATAGTTTTAAAAAAAACAATGGAAAAACAATCCAAGATGATTACAAATTCAATCTGAATAGTAAAATAAGTCAAATAGATATAGAGGATTGGGAAGAACTGATTATTAGAAATAATATAAAAGAAGAAGCATATTAAAATCATCCAATTGAAATACTTCAACAGAATCAACAGTTCAAAGAAACATTGGTTTTTTATTCTAATAGATTTCTTATTGACCATGAATATGAAAAAATGAAGATGGAAGTAACATAGGTGCAAGTAGAAAAAGAGGATAGAGAAAGTAAGTTTCAAACAGGAGTAGGTAACTGGCCATCATTCACTAAAGCTGAGCTAGTAGCAATAATCACAATATTATTAGTTGTTTCAATAAACAACAAGGTCAAGATTTTTACAGACAGTAAAGCCTGTATTGCCAAGTAGAAAATAATAGAAAAAGATAATCCCAGAAGAATAGCAAAAAATGGTTAAAGGAAAAGAACTGGTCCTTGTAGGCAAGAATATTGGATATTGTTAAAAAAAAAGAATTAAATCTGGAACTGGTCAAGGTCAAAGCACATTCTAATGACCCTTATAATGAAGAAGCAGATACTATAGCAAAGGAAGCCTTAATGCTTCCTGTGATTGAATAGAAGAATCTAACTTCATCTAAAATTATTACTGAAATCAAATGACATGAAATGACTTTAAATAATCCCATAAGACAGTTTATTGAAAATATAAATAACAAAGTTACAGCTCATCAATGAACTAAACAAAACAGAATTTTAAATAAATGGAATCAATGGATTCGAAATCAATATGATTATATATGGAATTTGGTATGGGAAAGGATGAAAAATGGATATACTTGGAACAGCTCCTTTAAAGATTCTCAAGAAAAAAGCTTTCTTATCAAACTAATTGATGAAGAGTTACTAACACTTCTCAAATTGGCTATAAGAAGATCAGATTTATATAAACAAATAGAGTATATAGCATGCAAACAGCAAACAGAAACAATATAATACCTATTAGAATATTTAGCATATAAAACTCAATGGCAGGAAATTTAAAACAAAGGAGCTGAAGCCATTCTAAAAGACTTTCAAAAACTTTTGTATGAAAGAAGAAAAGAGATGCAAAAGAAAGAAATAAGGATTCTAGTTAAAGACAGAGTAAAATTAGAAGAATTGAAAAAATACATAGCCAGACTTATAAAAGAAACTGTAAAAACAGGTCAAAATATACTAAACTTCTGTATGGAACTAATACTAAGTGATCAAATATTGAAAATGTCAAATTTAAGATGCTACCAGAAAAGAATAGATAAAGAAGTTCAAAAGTGAATAGTGAAGATATAGAAAAAGATTTGCAATTAATTCTAAAAAAAGATCTGAAACGAAAGGTGCTCAAGAATAATCGAGTGAAAACAAGTACAAGGGATTCATAGAGAAGACAAAATAAGAAGATTAGCCAGTCTATTAAATCAGAATAACAAGACCACAACTACGAAAAAATCTGTACTGGAAAAAAAAAACTTGAAGATGAAGGTCTGAAACAAACCTTTCTAGAAGAAGTAAAGTATGGAATAAGATGGTTAGGATCTTAACTTCTGTTAGAACTTATAAGGAGGATTTACAATAGTGATCTGTAGGCAATGAAATTAGTAGTTGGAAGGGTTTTCACCTGAGCTACTAATGGAGCAATAAATTATTCCTGAAGTTACACTTAAAGTAGTAATAATCAAGATGAGTGAGCTAATTAGAGATTTAGCTTTAGCGATTTATTTTATATATATAATATACTAATGTTTAATAAAGCACACATAATTAGCCTGAAAGAGGGAAAAAAAAAAAAAAAAAAAAAGTTTTTATACTTCTAAGTTAATAAAATTTTATTACTTTTTTTAAATCAACTTAAAGAAACTTCAAGAATTATTAATACTTATTTTCCTTTTATTTATCATTCTTTTTAAACAAAAACTTGATTGCTAGTAATTATAAAGGTTAAGAAACACCTTTTCTATTAAAGATAAAAAAGTTCTGAAAGAAAAAAGAACTAATATACTATCATTTTATATTGTAGAGAAATATTCCTGAAATGTATTTATTGATAAGAGATAACTTTCCTACTCTCTTGTCATTTATAATATTCAAATAGTACTCATTCTTGATTTTTTTGAAAGAATTTTATCTATCTTAGTTTGATTTTAAATTTTGATTAGTACAAAGTTTTTTATACCATAATTGGATTAATAGAGCTCACATTGATAACAGAATATAAACAAGTTTATATTTGTTATTTTATATATCTGAATGTATTTCCTTAGCTCCATAAAAACCTGGAATTCATAAAAAGTCATTGGATGGATATATATAAATATAGAATACTTTTTTATTTACATTATTGATTCTTTAAAAAAAGAATTTATCTAATTATAATAAAGGTTATAAGATACTATGACTAGATTTTATAGTTGCAATTACCTACTTCTGGCTATTGAATATATTTCTTTTTTAGCCTATCAAATAGATAAAGATTCAAATATAAGTTCCTGTAACAAAGTTGGGTTTATATAATAGGTGAAATATAGAAAATCAAAAAATTTTTTTTGAAATAATATGCATTACTTGAGCATGTATATCAGGAAAAATTTAGAAGGATTAATAAATTTTCTTTCCTAATGCATAAATTAGATTAATTCAAGTAATTTTTTTTAATAATAAACTATTCAGTAAATTGAAGCAGTTAGGATTTTACAATATAAAAATATTGAAAAAAGCTAAAAATAGATAATATATCTTCAACTAAAGAAACTTTTAAAAAGTAATTAACCTATAAAATTAAAATAGTAATAGTAGTATAAAATTTTAACAACTTATAAACAATTCTAAGAATATTTTATTAATAACTATTTCTTGTATTTGTATTATGCCTTAACTTAAAAGTTTAATAAAATAAGGCTAAGCACTATTTCAAAAAAAATTTTTTTTTATTATCTTTTTTTTTATTATTTTAATCTTATAAAAGATATTTATTTCAAGATTGGTTCAAGTTGTATAAATAGTTTACTTAATTTCAAGAATCTTAAAAAATATTATTTATTTATAAATAATAAAGTAATAGAAAAAATTATGTTAATATAATACAAATATAGTAGTGGCCATAAATAATAACAATCAAAGTAATATAATAAACTTTAATCAATTTTTATTTTTAGAACTTGAAATTTTAATTATATATCACTTAAAACCTATTATTTATTTTTTTAATATTGTCTTATTTTCTTTATTTTCTATTACTAATTTATTTTTTTAAATATGGATCATACTAATTTATTTATTTTTTTTAACTAGTTCAGTTGATAGGACAAATTTTTATTGAAATTTCAGTAGTATATTTTTCAGATTACATGAACAATTCATATAACCTCTTTTTTAAGCTACCTATTCCCAATTCAGTTCATTAAATTTTAATACATAGTAGTATCATTTTTATCAATTGTCCTACTCTGTCTGAGCCTATAGCATTCCAAAGATCTACTATAAACTTCCTTTTATATTTAATCTTCAAGGGGCTTGTGATGTATGTTCCTTAGTATGGTCTTGTTTACCACTTGATAATGGTAGATACTGTGAATGATTCTTACCATATATAGTCCTTAGAGAGCTGGTTCAAATCTTAATTTTTTCATGCATAGTGGTTATATATTGATATTCAATTAGTTCAATGGTATGCTATACAAATAACATATAGTCTTCCATTGTGACTATTTTTAACCACTCACCAGATATAACCTACAAAAGTATTTCTTGATCAAATAAAACTTTAGATCTCTCACAAATGTATTTATCCATTATGATTTCTATTATGACACTAAAGCTAATCACCAACCTTGCTGCAAGCTGTTTTTTTTGGTAACCATTGATTTTACAATCTATAGAATTTTCCATTAATTCAAGTTTATTATAGTTTGTTATATTTTCGACTGGTACAAATGACTGAAATCTCCCAAATTTTTTATAAGAGTATTTTTCAAGAAGAGATGGATATTCACATTTTTATTGGAGGTATGAATCAATCAGAATTATTTTCTAACTTTCTTTAGTGTCTTTACATATTCTGGATAACAAGAATCTTTATCTTTTTTCCTAGTACTAAAACTGACTGGACCTGTGTGACCTAATTTATTATACTATAGTCGAATAGTAAGTTTTTATAGGTTGATTAGTCCAAGTATACATGTGGCTGATTAGCATGCATTCTTATACAATATAACCTATATTGTATAAACTATTCTTTAGTGGAATTTAACTGGTAATTCACAAATAGTAATTTGGAAATATACTTACTACACTATTGATCTACAGGTTGAATTATACTAATTTGTGATATAATTCTACATCCAATTTTTTCTATTAAACTTGTAAAATTATTTTATAAATTATTTTTTTTTATAAATCTTAAAATTAATTTTTTTTTTAATATATTTTTTCAATAAGGTTCACAGATTCTCAATTGGATTGAGATTTGAAAATAAAAATAGTCAATTAAATATATATAAACATTATTTTTACAACAAATCAATAGTAAGTTTTACATAATACTTAGGATTATTGTTTTATTAAAATATCTATTTGTGATCTAGGATTTTATTAATATGCTCAAATAAGTTTTGGATAATTATTTAATGATAAAATTTGTTATTTATGATTTTTATTAAAATATAAAAGTTAATAATTTTTTTATTATAAAATAAAGTTCACATATGAACTTTAAATAAATATTTTTTAACCTTTCGAGATAGAAATGATTCTTCAGCTTTTTATATTTTTGTACTCAGATAAGTTAATATTCCATAATTATATCATTAGAAAAAACTTTATAGAAAATACATATCTTATATTTAAGTTTTTGAAGATTATCACAAATTATATATAGTGAAATATTAAGGTCTTAATAAGTGTTGTTAGGTGTCTTAACTAGTTTTTTGCTTATTATAATTCTATTTTCTATAGCAATCTTTCCAAAATACTTTCTTTATATAAGATTAAAAAATAAAAGATGATCAGAATACTTGCTTTACCTCAATTATCCAGTATTAGCAAGTTGAATAATCTATTTATAAAGTATTTTATTAGAAAATTTGATGAGTTTTTTAACTTTTCTGATTTTTTTATATTTATAATTCCAAAGCTTTTTAATGAAAAGACAATTTTTTATAAACAAAGTCATGTATTATACTAGTGATACTAAAAACTTTTTTTTCTATTCTAAAAGTCTTAATAAATACATTTCAACTAAATTTAGTTAAATGTAATAAAAAAAAAGATCAGATAATATAATTTCTAAAAAAATTGAAATTGTTATTATTTACTACTATTGTAATAAATAGATTATATCATATGAATTGTAATAAGAAGTATTTAAAAAGTAAAATGTAAAATAAAGTAATTAAATATCAAAAGAATATTAAAAATAAGTAATTATAAAATCTGATAGTAGTTTTAATATTCAATTAATAAATTTATTATTTATTTAAGGATCTTTTTAAAAAAAATTAATTTATCTAAATATGGGTACTCAAAAAAAAAAGATTAATTTATCTAAATATTTTTTTAAAAGAGTAAAGTATTGTTATTATTATTAAAATATAATCTAATTTATATTTAACAAATACATATTTTCAAATGGAATTTCTTTTAAAAAATAGTTTCAAAAAAATAATTTAAGAAATAATTTATTTTAATAAAGAAAAATTCAAGAATAGATTTATCAAAAATTCCTTTAAACAGTGTCACACAGTATTTTACAAAAATATAATTTGCTCAAAACCTAAATTTATTAATAAATTAAGAAAAAAAAATCATTTCTTTAATTTTAAAGTCAAGAAAAAATATTTAATTTTTCAAAAGTTAGATAAAGTTATTCTTATAAACTTATTCTACTTTTGAACAAATTACTATTATTTATATGCTTGTAAAAATAAGCCATTTAGATCACTTGATTCTTCTGAACCTTCTGAATCTCCTGATCTGTAATAAATCATGTCACATGCTATATTTGATAAAGTGATCTATGCTAATTAAGTATCAATAAGAATATTAATAAATATCAAAAAAATAATTATGTACTCGCTAGTATATATATAATTTAGTAAAGCATACATAACTAACATGACTAAGAATTTTATTATAGATATAAAAGACAATTTTTTAGTAAAATAAATTTTTACATATTTACTTTGAAAGTTAAAGCGCGAAGTATAGCACCACGGAAACTATTGCCCGATTTTTTCATTTCCCTGTTTATCACCGCAGTTCGTTAAATTTGTCCAATCAGAATGTTATATCACCATATGACCACGAAATTATAAAAACAACTGGCACCTTTTTTTGTGCTGGGCCCTTTTTCTTTTTCCCTCAAAAATGACCTCGAAGTTTCCCATAGACTTCACTCCTTCCTATCTAATCAATACTCCTATAGGAGAATATAACAAAGAGTACGAACATCAACCGATTCGTATGCCAACGATATTAAATAAATACGATGCTTTCGATTTGCTAGAAGTTAGCGACAATGGGTTAACGGTTTTCTACAAAGGTAAATAAATTTTGAAGTTTGCTTTGATTGACATTCACTCTTTTTTTTAATGCTTGTTGATACAATTATAATAGGACCGGGTCTTTTCAACGCTCATGCTGCTTCAATACGAGCTAATTATTCAATGCCCATAGAGGCTGGATTATATTATTTTGAAGTAGATATAATAGATCGAGGACAACATGGGTATGCCTACATTATTTGATTTTAGGATTTAGTAAAGACTCCGCGTTTGAATTATACTAATTTTTTTATGGTAGATATATTGGTATCGGATTTGGTGAATCGAACGTTTCCGTGAATGGTCTTCCAGGTAGGCTTCCTACCACAAATGTTGAATAATTATAGAACGACTAACTGAATACCTCGGTCTTTTTTATACATGTCCGTAGGATGGGATGACAAATCCTTTGGGTATCATGGAGATGATGGCAAAAAGTTCAGTTCATCAGGAACTGGTGAACCATACGGTCCTTTATTTACCACAGGTGATACCATCGGAGTTGGTATAAATTTTTTCGAAGGCACCTCTTTTTACACGAAAAATGGTGTTCATTTAGGTTTGAAACGTCTTTTTTTAGTCTATACGAAAATTTTTTTTTTTGATTTCGTGAATTATTATTGACCTGACCATCTCATTCAGGCACTGCATTCACAAATGTAGAAGGTAATTTGTATCCAATGATTGGATTGAGATCCAGAGGCGAAATTGTTGAAGCAAATTTTGGTCAAAGACCGTTTAAGTTTAACATTGACAATTACGCGCAGGTACACTAAAATTCCTCTTATACTCTGCTTCCTATGAATTACTATTTTATTTATTTTTTCTTTAAACATTACCAGTTCATATTTAAAGAAGTCAGAAAAAATGAGGCGCTGAGACAATGGATAGATAGAATTTTTGGTGAAAACGATAATAATAACATTGAAGTTACCACTGACGGTAGCTCTTCCTCTTCGGAGGATAGTGATGAATAAGAACGGTATCAAACGTTTATATTATGTGATATATTATGTTAACGTGTGATGAGATTTCGCGTCGCGTTGCAATTATATTTATTCCATTAAATAAGATTTATATTTCTAAAATAAATCAAAAGGGCTCTATATTTGGACCCACTAGTTCCAGATATGCTAGGGAATAAGTGTATTTTATTCTCTATATATTTATTTGCACCAAATAATATCACACCGTTTAACTCAGATTGTTGTGGTTTAGTGATACACATTCGAAATAAAAAAAATTTTTCCTAAAAAGGTAATTAGTAATTAGCCTTAATTATTATCAAATAATATAGTATATGTGTTTATTTCAAAATGACAAATATAACAAATGTAAAGTATTTTAATAAAATTTTTTAATCTGTTAGACTAGTTGTGTAAGCTTTATTAAACAATTGTAAACTTTACATATGTATTCCTATGAATTCTAAAACTAAATCAATAGCTAATTTATTCATTTTTGTCATTTTGACTTTAAGTGTAACTTTGAAAGGAATTTGTCACTCCATTTATAATTCCAGTTAATACTCTTCTAATTGTAAACCTTATTGCTTTGGTCACCATTGTAAATCTTTTTCATGGATTCTGATCAAAATTAAAATTCAATTATTTGATATTTATTTTTACACAATTTTTTAATTATCTCAATTATTTCTTATTTATCTTTTCTTATATTTGTTAGGATTTAATTAATATTAAGAATTGGTTAAATTAAATATTTGAAATTTATTTGATTTTATTACTATAATAAATATCTAGATTTCTTTTTTATTTAATAATTTTTTTATATCTAAAATTTTATATATCTTTCTTAAAGTAATTACAAAAAATTTTTTTTAAATCAATAATTTATCTATTAATTTTTATCTAATTTTTTTTAATACTTGATATTTTTTTTAATCCTATCATCAAATTAATATGACTTGTCTTTATTATATATTAATAAAAATAATTTCAATTTAAATAACTTTTAAATATCAGTTCACTTGTTATTGAAATTTTTTTTAGATACAATTTAGAAAATAATATTTTATTTTCTTTATAGTTTAAATTATTTTTTAACTATAAAGTTTAATACTTATAGATTATTATTGTAAATTTTTTAAAGTTCTATTTTATAAATTAAAAATCTAACTATTTTTCTCATGTGTTATTCATTCTTCAATAACATTTTTCAAAAGATAATTTTTCTAAAGTATGTATATTCTAATCTATCATTTTAAGTATTAAAATATCTTTTTTTTTTAGTTCTATTATAATACTATCAATCTTGTTTCTTGAAGTCTTATATTTTTTTCTTTTAATATTATATTTATAATTTTCTTTTACTCAATTACAATAGTATAATAATTATTTTAAATCTTTTTTCTGAAACTTCTTATATTTATTGACAAAAATTCTTGATTGCTTTTTTTGTAATAATTGATTTTATTTTATACTAATTTTTGAAATATTCTTGAATTCTTTTAATTTTATCTTTGTATAAATAATTATGATTAAATCTATAAAATTCTTAATATTATTTTTATATTTTCTTGAACTGTTTATTAATTTTTTTTTAAATATATTTTTAAAATTTTTACAATAATTTTTTTCTTTAGTTAGATATTAAACTAATTTTTTATTTATATTTTTTCAAATTTATATTTTAACAAAACTCGTTATTAAATATTCAAATAAGTGTTTAATTGTTTATTTAGAAATATTATATCTTGAATAAATATTTGTTAAATATATATCAAGCTTTTTTTTTTGAATATATAAAATATAAATAATTTGTTATATATTAAATTTATTAAAAAGCTTTTTTTTATTAGTTTTAATAAATATATAAAATGCTTATTATAAGTTAAATTGACAAAAAATTTTTTCAATTTATTTTAATTTTTTACTTTTTCATTATTTTTAAATTTTTTTCTATTTAATTCAAATCAATTCAATTCTTTTTAATTTTAACTTTTGATAAAATCTTTAATATCAATACTAATGAATAAATTATTTCAAGTTATAATAAAAAAAATTTTTTTTAAATTTAATATGCATTGTTATATTATAGAACTTTTTTCTAACAAATTTGACTAGGAATTCAATTTTATTATTAAGATTATTATTTTATAAACTTTGACTTTTTTTAGATTTATAAAAAGATTTTTTTTTAAACTAGATTTTTAATTTATATTTAAAATAATTAATTGAATATTTTAATCTATCCTTTTAATATTATAAAAAAATATATAGTAAATATATAATATTTTATATTTTATAATCAATATATACTATATATATGATCTGTGGGTCAATAGCACAGTGGTAGTGCTCTCAGGTCGCAATCATAAGGTCTGCAGTTCAATACCACTTAAGGATCAAAAATCAAATTACCCTTCTGATCAGGTTTACCGGTTATCCTGTGAAAGTTATACCCAATCATTCGGAACAAGTTTCAATCAGGTCAGGCTACATGAAGATGGGACTTCTAGCCTTCCATCGATCAGGAACTGAGATTTACAGTTATACTATCAAAAGGATTGCATGAAGAAAGGCTTTTGGTCTAACCTATCATAAATGCCCACAGACCCTTTGCCTTAACAATCTCCAGGACTCCCATCCTTATAGCTCAGGATATCCCAATATAGTGCTCCGCTTAAATGAAAATCAGTCAAGCAACTGATCCGATGCCACAGGTGGTGACAAAGAAGGTAAAGTGCCCCCTTTTGAGATCTGAGCGAATAATATCTTTGGGAGTATTGGAGGGTAAAATTAAATCCTGTCGAGTACACACTATACAGCCTAGTTTAGCAAATATAATATGAAAATTTATAAAAGCTTACTGCTAGACTAACATATTTCACCATCGATGACTGTATATTTGACCATCCAGTCTCTAGCTGGGTCTGCCCCACTCACAGAGTGGTTAATGGGTCCACCTAGAGATAACCGCGATAGGTTATCATTAATCTGCATGTATATAGAAATATATAATTTGTATGAGATGATTGATGTGATGTCCAGGATTTCATTATCCAAGATGTTAAGTTAATTCTTAATAAAAAGTGCTCGCATCTAATACCAGTTACGGTTTCAAAAAAAAAAAAAAAATTATAAAGTTGTGAATTTAATAATATAAAAGAATAAAAAAATCTCTTTTAATTAAATTTATCAAAAAGTTTATAAAAGTTATACTTGATTATTTAAAAATTATATTTTAATTTAACTATAGTAAATTGTATAAAAATAGAACCATTGATCTTTTAATAATTAAAAGCTAAGATTTATAATTATATAATTAAAAAAGATTATATAAAAATAATTTTTTATCTAATTAATTAATATATTTTATTAATATTTATTATATTATTAAACTTTAAAGATCTATTTTAAAACTACAATAATTATTTTAACAATAATTAAAATATAATTGATAAATCTTTTTTATAAAATTTATTTTTTATAAATATATAAAATTTATACAATTTTTTAAAAAAACTTTTAAAAAACAAATCCATATAATTAAACTTTATTTTAAAATTAAATTAAATTAAATTAAAATAATCAATAATTAATTTTTTGTAAAAAAAATAATATAATCAAATTTAATATAATTTTAAAAAATAAAATAAAATTCAAATAATTAAATTTTAAATATAATTCAAATCTATTCTTTATTTTAATTAAAATATAATTAAGCAAAAAAATTTTGTATAAAAATATAAAATAAAAATAAATAAAAATAAAACATAAATAATAAAATCAAAAATATAATCTGGATCTATTTGATATTTAATATTAATTAAACATTTTTAAAATAAAAAAAATTAATAATATTAAACAAAACTTTAAATAAACTTGAAACATATTTTGAATTTATTTGTTATACCAATAATAAATTTTTATAAAAAAATATAAAAATTAGAAAAAAATTTTTATATAAAAATATAAAAATTAAAAAAAAATTTTTATATAAAAATATAAAAATTGAAAAAATAAAATTCAAATGATTAAATTTAGAATAATATTCACATATAATTATTAAATTTTTTAAAAAATATACAAAAATATAAAAATTCAAAATAAAAAATCAACATTTGATATAAATTATTTTATTTAAAAATTTTTTTAAAAATAAAATTCAAATAACTAGATTTAGTGTGTAATCTAGATTTCTTTGCTATTCTAAAATAGGATTTAAAAAATAAAACTTAAATAACTAATTCCAAAGTATAATTCAGACCAACTCACTATTTTAATATAACTAAAATATATAAAAAAATTTTTTTTATTTTGCATAAAGATATAAAAAAAAATAATAAAACTCACATAACTAAATCCATAATATAGTCCAAGTATTTTCACTATTTTAACAATAACCAAAATCTATTAAAACAATTGTTTCGCATAAAAATATAAAAATTAAAAAATTTAAAATTAAAAGCAATAAAACTTGAATAACTAAACTCGAAGCATCGCCCGAGATTTTTTGCCAGTGATATTCATAATTTAAGATTAATGAAAATAATATCATGAAAAAAAATTTTTTTTTGATTGAAGCTAGGTTCTATAAGAAAAACATTGCAATGAATCCGAATTTTTGAATAAAATATCTTTTTTGATTTGATATTGTCGAGTAACGCAAAAAGACAAAAAAAAAATATTTTTTTTTTTATAAAAAATTCTACAGTACGCATAAATCGTTTTGTTATCAACTGTACAAATATCATAAATGGAAACTTTACTTTTAGGTTCCTAATGAGTTCTGAAATCATTTAAAAGGCTTTTCAAAGAAATATCCAGAGCATATGGATTTATGTTAAGTAATTATGCATTTTATTTTAAATTTCGAAAGAAAAAAAAAAAAAAAAAAAATGCTATTTCCTCATCCACAAATCATTAGAATATAAATGTGAAATAATCGTCTTCTTCATAAGTCCCAATTTTCACAAAACCCTAAAATGAAGTTGAAAAAGAACCAGCTTATCAATCGGAACAATTATTTATAGTGTCTACACAATAATGCTAAAATGATGGATTTAAATTTTTTGAATCTCTTTTTCGTTTTTGTGGGCGTTGTTTCATCGTGACTCGATTTTTCTGGTTAACATAAAATATTAATAATTAGACGGTTAAAAGAATTCGTGAAAAAGCAACTCCAAATACTTGCCATTTGCTTCGGGAATTCCCAGGTCATCATGCGAATCTAAAAATAGTACTGTATTTATAAATAAAGGTTCGATTAAAGCACAGAAATACAAATCGCAATATGCTTACGGTCCATATCTTGATTGTTTAAAGCCATTTCTTTGATATCGCCGTCGTTTTCTAAACTCGCGTCAAACCCTGCAAAAAAAGTTGTCAGAATAGTACACACCAGGTCACAACGTTTGAAAAAAGTGACTTTACCAATTTCGCTCTCAATCTCAAGTACTCGTTGATCGGCCACATCAGATTGTTCGGTAACGTCTTTTAAATTTGTACCTTTGAAAAAAAATCAAACAATCATGAATCTAACTATTTAAATGCACGCGTGCAATTTACAATATTTCAATCACGCCTTACCTTATAAAATCAACCAATTAATCAATTTATTAGTAGTCAATGCGTTTCTTGAACAATTTTATATCATATTAAAATTTCCTTAATACCGCACGTGAAATCCAATTTACGTTCCACCGGATGATCTGTAGAAAAATGAGGGGAGGGATTGATTTTACGTGAATTTGATTTAAAATCAATATTTAATATGAATTACCTTGAGGTAAGACAAGTTCAAGTTGCATGCTATTATATGCTTTTCACGTAAAATTGGAAATTAACGATCAAGGAAGGACTAAGCAAAGCTTATTATAGTACAGTATATACGGTATGTACCTTGATTTTCTTCGGAAATTAATATGTAATATACAGTATACAGTACACAGTTTATTAGCGTTTATTCAAGCGTTTGATTTTTTAAGCCAAACCTTCAGGTCAATTAATTACCTTCATTCACATTCTTAGGCTCCAGAAGATTTTGAAATGAATACAGTTTGCTGGAATGATCGCTTGTCAAATCAGTTCTTGATTTATTCGTATATTCACTACCCGAGATCGACGCTTTATCAGAGATAGTCATGAAATCAACCTCCAACTCATTTCGATAAATTGACCGTAACCTCTCACTGACTTCACGGAAAATTTCCTCTGATGTTGGACGATTTTCTGGATTGGCGTCCCAACATCCCTTCATTAAGCTGGTGTACCACTCTGGCGTTTTTTTCTTAATCTTTGGTCTTACCCCTTGCACAATATCAGTAGCAAGACTCACATCATGGTTTCGATCATAAAATGGTGGATTTCCGGACGATGTCTCCCACATCAACATTCCAAAGCTATAAATATCCGAGCTTTTCACATACGGTCTTCCACATAAAACTTCCGGGGAAACATACGGAAGGTTTCCATAGACTCCGATAGGATCTGCATCAACCGGACCACAAAATCCCAGGTCACTAATGTACCAGATCACATTAACGGGATTATATAATACGTTTCCTGAGTGTAAGTCCCTGTGAACGATTTCGTTGTTGTGAATGTTGTTAAGAGAATAAATAATCTCATAGAGAATCTTGATTTTTTGCTGCCAGGTAATTGAGATATTTTGTCCCAAAAATTCACGTAGATTACAATTCATGTGACCTAAAACAAGCATATAATCGCCCGTAGTGGGGTCTCGTGTTAAACCGTAACACTTAACCACATTAAGATTTGCTTTAGTTACACATTTAAGATGCGTTTTTGTCTGCGTGATACGAACGATGACAATGAGAAAAAAATATTATTAATAAACAATCGATCGTATGAATGCGCGTAAATGCACTAATCACCTCTTGAAACCATTTCGACTTTAGATTTCTTGAATTATCTAATTGCTTGAGAATCACATCCATCGATCCTCTCCTTTCAAGTTTTTGTTTTTCATAATTCCATTTGTCAAAACGACCATCTTTCCATCTTGCTTTAAAGATAGACGCATAGCCTCCTCTTGTCTTATACTCGATATTTTTTAGATTTCCAAAAGGTATCCATTCCACTATTCTGCTTGGTATGACCATTGATTCTTGACACTCTTGAATTATCGCATTAATCTCGTCATTTCCAGAAGTCCAATTGGAAAAATTGTCTGTTAGATATTTTCTAACACAATGCTCGCAGTAATTGATTGCATAAGACCAGTTTATGCAATATTCACATTGCCTTTTGCTCCCGGTTTGAGATAAAACACAATAACCATCTGCGTCTCTTTGCGTCCGCTCCAGCAGATATTCTTTCTCTGCTGAAGTGAGCTCTTCATTCTCATTAATTTTTTTACTCATAAACATGATAATTTCTTTCATCGTATGAGTGGCACATAAATCTATGAGAACAAATGCCTTGCTATACGTGGAATTTGCAAATTCATAACGAATGTCGCTCATCACAAATATTGTTATGCGGAATAGCCGTGTCGTGGCATGAAGACGTTTATTTAAATTAACTCAAGGTTGCAAAATTCTTAATTCTAACTAATCCATGCTTCCTTTTTCTCAATGAATTCTAAAATTTACAGGAAAACGTATGTAAACTAAAGATCGAAGACCATTCCTTATCTAGAAAACAACAGACTCAAACCCTGTTGCAGTTTTATGTTTGGCAGCAATCAATCGATTGAGTTCATATTTGAGAATTTGAATCATGAATAAGAACCAATCGATCACATCAATCGAGTGTAGTACTTCGATCGTTGATTCCAAAATCAGAATTTGCACATAAAACTGGGACTGGTCCATTGGCGCTGAAATATCCCGTCAAATAATAAAAAAACGTAACAGTAAATAAATAATGAATAGCGATACTATGGTGTCGGCGCATCGGAAAGTCATCTAGAAGAGAAATGGTCGTAGCAATGAACAAACACTCGTAATACATCAGTTTTCAATAAATTACCTTGGGTAATAATCTTTTTCAAAAGAAAAATATTAAGAACGCAGTATCCAATCCTTTTATAAATTAACGCTACGTAAAACGCAGAATGTTATTGTTGAATATATTTGGTATGGCTCATGTGAAATTTGTATTTTAAGTTGCGTACTACGTAATTCAAATGAACTACCGGTTATTGTTACACTGAGATTTCCAATTACGAATCAGACCAAATTACAGTTCACTGCCAAACCCGAGTAGCTCTCGTAACCAAATGCGACACCAACAAAATCATCAAATTTCGAGATATAGAAAATTGTTTGGTTGATTCTCTTTATATCTTATTCAATAAAGAGAAGCGATATCTGATTCGAAGATGGTTTTTGTTTGGTTAATTAAATTTACGCGTTACATTGTTGTTTATATAAAGCTTAATCGAGTTACGCAACCACAGCATACGTATTTCGCCATTTAT
Organism: Acaulospora colombiana; assembly: GCA_910592055.1. Lineage (NCBI taxonomy): Eukaryota > Fungi > Glomeromycota > Glomeromycetes > Diversisporales > Acaulosporaceae > Acaulospora > Acaulospora colombiana. The sequence continues at coordinate 26,084 of CAJVPT010000403.1, forward strand.
ATTAGCAATTATGATAAAAATTGGTGGGACAGGCGATTCAATTAATAATTCATTCTTTAAATTAGATCAAATTGTAAAAATTATTATGAGGGAATACATGACGAGGTTTGTATTGTGACGCGCTTGTCGGCCAAATTGTTTGTCATTCTGACTGGAGTTATAAATATTTGATCCAATTGCAATAAATCTCTACACTGACTATTGCCCTAATGTTTGGCCAAACCAATTTTTAATTACCATTCAATCTTCATATGTAGATCTGATGGGTTGATAATATAAAAAATAAAATAAACATTTCGAAATATCAAGGATACTGTATTTCATCAAAGAATAATTTTTCTGAATTCTTTTTTAAAAAACCAAAATTCTAACTTTAAATACACATTTGAATTATATTACTTAAAAGTAGAAAATGCCAATTGACTTTTAATAAATACTGGGGTCCCGAAAAAGCTCATTATTTAGAGTACTGATCTGACTCGCTTATTGGGATCTACGTACGTATGGTGAATATTTGATATAAAAATTTGAACTTTATATTATAAGATTCTATTAATATCACATTAGGCATAGACTTAATAATCTAAAAAAAAAAAAAAAAGCATTTACAAACAAATAAATTTCTTTGAATTAATTTAACCGTTTCAAAATTTTATATTTAATGTTTCCCTTAAAATCCAAAATTGTTCTCTATAATAATAAACGAATAAAAAACCAAAGAAATAAATATTGTTAATGGCAAAAGAAGAAAAATACCGAATATGCGATTTTCGCCGTGGTCACGTGGTTGCCGATCAAGACACGATTGAAGCTTACGCGAAACAATCCATTGCCGACCATCAACATACACCCTAACAAGAAAAAAGAATGCGCAAACAATCCATTCATGACTAAAAGATAAAAATACGATAAGCCGAGGTAATAATAATGTAATTTATGCATGACAAAATATTAGAATAGCTATAGTAATTATTTTTTTAAACCCATGATCAGGCCAGCACTGTGTATTTAAATCACATATTGACTTACTCATCAATAGTTTTCAATTCTCAAAAGAGCATCAACCTCTAAATGCGACCTTGAGAACAATATTTCACTCCATAATAGATTTTGTGCAAACACCCTTCTAATTTACACATCATTGTTAACAGGTTGTCATTACTTATTATTCTTCAAGGAACTGATTTCACAAAACTATAAAAAGGAAGGGGGAGAAATAAAAAAAAAAAGCAATATCTAAAAATGTGCAAACATACTACATAAGAAAGAAAACAAAAAAAGAAAAATAAAAGCATCCCTGTAACAAGTTTACCTATGTTGCCCAATGAAAGTATTATTTTATACCTAAAAATCAGATAACAATTGCTGAAACAGTCTAGGAAACTATGGGTATTTGATAAAATAAATATTTTTTCTTAAAAATTAGAAAAATATTGTCAAATTGGATTTCAAGATAATCAAGTATTTAGATCTCCAGTTGTAAAACACTAATGATTATTAAAAATATATGATATTTAAGATTATATAACCTGACTATTGATTTTGAAACTCTGAGATGATATGAGACCTGAATTACTAATAATATATAAATAAACACCAATAGATTTATAATAATAGTAGCATTTGATATTAATAAGTAATAAAAGGTATTATAGACATATTTATTTGATATTGTATTTTATTATAATTGTCTTTATTATATTATTCTTTATTTTATTTTATTTTTATTTTTATTAATTACATATATATAATCTTTTGGAAGTATCACTAAAATTATATGCATATTATTTTATGTATTTTTATTATATTTATTTATATTAAAAAAACTTGTATTTAAAGATTATCTTTATTCTTTATTGATAATTCAAAGTTGTTTGCTTCTTATTTATATTTAATAAAGTTTTTCTTTAACTAAAATATATTATGATGAAATAACTTCCTAACATTATATATGTTATAGCTCTATATTATTAATAAAAAACTTCTATTAAAAATCTCTTCCCATTAGAAATCAACTCTTCTAAAATATTCTTTTCTTCTTAATGATCTAAGAAACTTATTTATCTATGATTTCAATTATTTTCTTGTGACTATCTAAGATACTTATCACCTACTCTAATTCAATGTCTTGCTCAATACTTTCTTTCTTTTAATCTTGATTTTGTATTCACTTGGGCAAAAAAAAATAACTAATAGTGAACCTCAGATTCTTATATGACTTTTTAGTTATATTATATAACTCTTGATATTTTCCAGCAATCACATCTAATTAAAAGAATTTTACTGATAAGCATTAAAAAGTCAAATTTCTCAACAATTTTTTTTACCTTATAATGATATAAGAAACAAAACTATAATAGAAATTCTTATCAATTACAATATTATTACACAATATTTAGAAAAATACATACTCAATTATAGAAAAGAGTAATGTCTTGCATTTCTTTACTTTTTTATCTTACAATTAAACTAGAATACGAAAATAATTTCCTGTAATATTTTTCTTAACTGGAATTATTAAAAACAAAAGTCTCAGCTTAAACAAATAACTACTTTTTCATTACATAAAGAATTTATGTCCATTATAATGGACTTATAATTTATTCGTTTTGGTTACACTTTATTAGAAAAAGTAGAAAATTTTATATCAATAGATTATTTTTCATTTATCAATAACATTATTAAAATACATGAATTTGGCTAATAAAACCTTGTTTATATTTTATTATCAATATGTTTCATGTTAATCAATTAAAAGTCAAATAATATTGTGTAATTAAAAATTTAAGATCAAGTTGAGATAGACAAAATTCTTCAAAAAAACTGTAAAAAACTGTAAATACTCTAAGAGAGTAAAAGATGGTATATGAAAAGATAGATAATAAACCTTCTCTTGCTTAGAAAATTTTTATTTACATGTTACTTTGAGCTCTAAAGAATAATACTTTACTAGTTGATTCTTTCACTTTCTAAAACTATCTGCCTTTAGTAGAAAAAAATACATGCTTGAGTTTATTCAGGCTATCTGAGATTCAAGTTTTTATTTAAAGAAGTTTATAAACAAGTAAGTAAGGATGGTAATAACTCTTGAAGACAAGCTTCAAGTTGTATTAAAAAAAGTATAAAAACTTTATTAACCAGGAAGTATAAAAACTTTTTATAAATATCTTTTTTGTATATTGTTAGAGAATCAGCAGAAAAGGTTTTTTATAACTATAGTAATTATTATTATTTTTTTTTAATATACAATTATATCAAAATAGCTTGTCTTTATTAAGATACTTGAAAAAATACTAAAATAATTTACAGACCTTCTCACATAATAACTAACTCATCTTTATACATTATTAGTTGAAGAACTACACTACTTAAAAAATATGAGGATTCCACTAAGCTAATTTAGACTAAACAAAACTAAGTCTTAAATAGACACTCTAAGACAGATTTAGGGAACAATATTATGCTCTTCTAATATCTTGGCATAGTATCTTTAAGACAACCAGGATTATTGCCAATAGATTGTTACTGTCGATTATCCACAAAACTGATAAATTGCTGAAGTTAAACTGGGAAAGGGAAAAAATAAAAAACAATTCAAAACCCTCCAAAAAATTCTTTTTTATTTCACAACCTCTTCTCAAAAGAGATCTTGCCTAATTGAAATATTCTTCTTTGTTTCATTTAGATCTCAAAATAAGTCTTCTTTATCACTATTTGTGGCATTAAATAAGTCTTCATTTAAGTGTATACTGGATTAAAATAGTTTAAGAGAAACTAAAAGACCTCAGCTTTCATCTTAGGGAGCCTTTTCACCATTTGAGGAACTTAAAGAAGAAATAGAATTTTTTTATACAGATTTACTCCACCTTTTAGTGTCATAATTGTTTCCTGGGATCAAATATATACAGTTGGAGATAAACTTCTTTTAAAACTTTCTTTCCTACATCATCTATAATATAATAGAAATACGTAAATGTGATCAATAGAAACTTGTTTACTTTTTTAAAACCAACATGTTTTGTGTCAACCAATTACCTTTGGTAAGAATTTGTGCTATCCAAAATTTAGAATCAAACTGAGATAGGCAAAATTCTTTGGAAAACCATAAAATCAATAGCTCTAAAAGGGACAACAGTGACCAGAAGAGAAAAAATAAGCCGTTTTGTCATCAAAAATCTCTAAATATCTCTCACTTCAAAGGTGAAGAAGATCTTTATGTACTTTACTATTGGTTCTTTTTCTTTGAAAACTTTTTTACCATTGATATCAAAGGTATTACTTGACTTGTTCTTGGTTACTAAAAGTTAAGTTTTTGATCAAAGAGGATTATAAACAAATAAGAGAGGTAGAGACAACTCTTAAAATCACTCTTCAAGATATTTTAAAGAAAGTATTAAAGACTTTTTTAGCAAAAAAACAAAAAATTTCTTGCAAATATCTTTTTTTATGTATGGTTAGAGAATTAGTAGAAAGAATTTTTTATAACTATAGTAATTATATAATAGCCTTATATATAAAAACGATATAAATATAATTTCTCAAAATAACTAAACAAATAAATAATAAACTTTATAACAAAGTATTATTATAAGTAGTTTGGAAAAACTATTTTAAAACTCACTCAAATTTATTCACTTCTATCTTTTTGTTTATATATTTTTATTTGTAACAAAGAGAAAAGACACTTATATTTATAGATTATATAAGTCTTTAATCATTAGTAATAGACTCATCAATTAGACTACTACAATATATATAGATTATATAAAAAAATAAAATAAAATTCAATATAATAAATAATTTTAAA
>CAJVPT010000404.1:0-30873 GCA_910592055.1 Acaulospora colombiana
AAGGAGTTCACTAAGCTAATTTAGATGTTTTTAATATCTCAATAAAGAAATGTCATGATGGCGTGATTGCAGGTTAATAAAAAAATTGAAAAACAAAGATTTATTAATTAATTGATAAATTAAATCAAATAAAATTTATTAATTATAAAAACAATAAAATTAAAATATTATTAATACAAAAATAAAATATAAATTTTAAAATATAAAAAAAGATTTTTAATTATTTTTTAAAAAAGAGTTGAAAATATAAAGTAAGAAAAAATTATAGAATAAAAATAAACTTAAGAAAATAGTTGAATTTGACTTTTATCAAAGCTTTATAATAATTTACAATAGTAACTCGCGAGCAATGATATTAATAATTGAAAGGATTTTTATCTAAACTACTATCAAAGTTGCACTTTAAATTAGTTAAATAAGACAAGTAAGTTAGAAAATTAATTTTAGTGATATATAGTGTATATGTATAGTCTACAAAAATATAATAAACAGCATATAACTAGCCTGGCAGAATAAAAACAAAGGTACAATAAAAAATTGTAAAATGATTTAATAAAATTGAATAAATTATTTTTAATTAAAATTTGTTGTTTCTAGTTTAACCTTTTTTTGATTGATTTTCATTTTATCTTACTTTATCTTTAAAAAATTGGACGCATTCAGTATTCTACAAATATAATTAATATAAGGCGATGCACGATCTATAATCTTTTTGATAGTATTCTGAATCTTCGAGGCCCTAGACAATACGATCTAAACTGAAATAATAAAACAACATATACAAAAAAATATTTTAGACCAAGGAGAATATCTCACATAAACTCAAGATGTTAGGGATTATGTAAAACACGGGTATCGCTAAAAAAAAAACCCCCGCAATTAAATAAAAAAAATTTTTTTTTGTCCCGTGAATTAGAAAAAAATCTATTCTGAAACGGATCATGACTTAGGTTCATATATATTCATCGATTGTCCCAAAGTTTCCAACTACATTTAAAGCAACTTGAGCGTAAATTTAAAAAATCAACAAGGAACAGTGCAATGAGTAAAATTTTTCGTACACACCTTTAGCATCAAATTATTTAAATTATTCATCAAACTATTTAGATCGTGTTCTTTTTTAGCAAATCGTTCGGAGTTACGCTTAAAATTCTCTTCGGAATCTACCGGTGTTTCCTTTCCTAGTGGGCTACATTTTATTTTACGTAGAAGAAATAATCATTTCAATTATTCACAGCGCTAACATAACAGTAGGGTAAATTAAGGTATGATACCAACATCTCTTCATCCGGCAAATTTTCCAATGTAATATGTTCGACGGCTAATGCGATTTGTTTTTTACGTATCAGGTCCAATTCTTTAAATATATTGTTAGAATCACGCCCTAGATGATAACACGAAGCATCGAATGTTTGATTAGTTAGAGTTTAATAATAAAAGAAGGAAGGTTCGGGTAATAATGCTAACCGAATACCCGCATTTCACCACTTGTATACACCTTATCCATTCCTTTAAAACTATCTTCGAGTGTTTCCAATACTTTCTCATGATCACTATGCGAGATGGTGTTAGTGGTTGAAGCGGGAACCGGTTTATCCATTGTGAGAAGAGATCAGTGGTGATGGCAGCGATCAATTGAGTAACTCGGAAATCCAAGTATACTAAATAATTTTTATGTAAGATACTATATGAATTGTATTTACTGTATTTACTGTAATTATAATTCCATTTACAGTATAATATAAAAATTTTAAAGTAACCTGTTTATTTCAATCGCTTATTGTTTTGAATTGATATCAGGCTACTGCAGAGTTGTATAATTCTGTGTTTTTTCGATTTAATTCGATTATAATTGCGATCCAATTAAAAAAGATTCATCATTAATTGGAATTTGGGAAAAATTATTGACTCGATCGATGTTCAGGCGAGCTGTTCATTATCTATGCATAATCACGGGGTTTAGGGTTACGCTAGCTGTAGCTCCTTTTTTGACACCCCTGGTGCAAGGTATGGTACTTCCTAATGGATGTAACGTTTAATTTTGATCTCAACACATTTCTACATTCGGCGCGCAAACGTAATTCAGACGAAAATTGTGCGTCAATCATTTCCAACCTGATCTTCTTGTGCATTATAATAAAAGCAAATCAATAATGCAATTGATAACTTTATACAAAATATGAAATCACCTGTTAACGAATAAATCTTTTATATTAATAAAGTTAAAACGTTTCTCAGACAGTATATAAAACCATTAAATTTGGCGTTTGCTACTCTTCTGTATAATTACCCAACCCTTCTAACGTAATGGATAGCTTACAGCCAAATCCGGAACGCAGACATCCTCATTCCTTGTCGGCATTGGTAACTGTAACTTCCCCATAATGCTCTATCTGCGTTCCCTCCGACTGATCTCGTCTGATTATTTTTTAAAAAAAAAGGACTTCCAAAAAACAAGTTCAAGCCTTGCGGCCAATGCCATGCGTGCCGAGCTAAACAAATTAGCTCACATGCACCAGGACATGAAAAAACGCAAAGTAATCATGTTATGTCTTAACATCAATTTCCTATGGAATTCGCGTTAACCAATTTGGTTCGTAGGACTTTGAAAATGAGATGGATCATTTCTTCTCATTGTTTACACGATACTTGAGCGAAAAATCCAAAGGAACCAAATTGTTAGTTGTAACCACTTAACCCTCGTGTCTTCGAGCAAGTTTATCCGTCACTAATTCGATTTCCTGTCTCAATTACGAACGATAAAGGGATTGGGAAAAGGTCAAGTCACCAAGTTCCGAACAAATTATCCCTTACGCAGATTTACCCGTCTGTGAGAATCCACAACATCTCAATAAATTAGCCGTCCTGAAACTTAATGGCGGTCTGGGAACCACCATGGGTTGCATAGGTCCCAAGAGTGCTATTGAGGTTAGGGATGGTATGACATTCTTGGATCTAAGCGTCAGGCAAATAGAAGTAAGTAATCTTTTCATTTAATCGCGAGGTGGTACAAATCGGGTTATTTGGATGTTGAATGTTGATCGATTTACAGTGCATCGCGATACTAATGATATTTTCTCGTGTTTCATCCATCGTAGTATCTAAATAGCAAGTTCGATGTCAACGTGCCTTTCATACTCATGAATTCTTTCAATACGGATGATCACACCAAGCGTATAATTCAGAAATATGGAAGTCATAAAATTGACATTCTCACATTCAATCAATCACGCTATCCAAGAATCAACAAGGAATCCTTGTTACCGATGCCGCGTTCTCCCGGTGGAGACATCAGCCAATGGTATTAATCAACCAAACAAACTATCCAATTTCACATTTTAAGCATATGGTCCGGTGTTGGTTTTTTGATATTTCCGAGTTAAATGCAAAAATTTATTCGATCTTCGACAGGTACCCACCAGGTCACGGGGATCTGTTTGAATCCCTTATAAACTCTGGCCTATTGGATCGACTGATCTCCGAGGGAAAGGAATATGTGTTTGTTTCAAATGTTGATAATTTGGGCGCGGTGGTAGATCTGAACATTCTTCAACGCATGGTAGATTCTGACTCGGAGTTCATCATGGAGGTCACGGATAAGACCAAAGCCGACATTAAAGGTGGTACGATTATCGATTATGAAGGGACCGTCAGATTGCTAGAGGTGGCTCAGGTTCCTTCCGAACACATGGAGGACTTCAAGTCAATTAAAAAATTTAAAATTTTCAATACCAACAATTTATGGATAAACCTGAAGGCTATAAAACGTGTCGCCGATGAAGGAGAGTTGAGCCTGGAAGTTATTGTCAATAGCAAGACGCTCGAGTCCGGGGAAAAGGTGATTCAGCTTGAGACAGCTGTTGGTGCAGCCATCAAGCATTTTAAGAATGCATACGGTGTCAACGTGCCAAGAAATCGATTCTTGCCCGTTAAATCTACGTCTGATCTATTTCTGGTCACCTCTGACCTATATTCGCTTAATCATGGGGAACTCGTGATGAACCCCAAAAGACTCTTCCAATCTGTTCCACTGGTGAAGTTGGGTGATGAATTTAAGAAGGTATTTCTTTTATTGAGGTTCGCTCAAGTGCAAATGGTGCAGATAGTGCAACTGTTAAACTGGTGCATTTCGGAACCATAGGTCTCGAATTTCTTGGCACGATTCCAATCGCCGCCTCACATCCTGGAACTCGATCATCTTACTGTTACCGGTGATGTCACGTTCGGTGCGGGGGTGCAATTAAAAGGCACAGTGATTATCGTTGCGACGCATGGTGCCAGAATCGATATTCCACCGAATTCTGTGCTCGAGAATAAAGTTGTCTCTGGAAGTTTAAGGTTGGTAACCAAATGATACCTCGATTCTTTAACGATTGCCGTGCGGATTGACTTAAATGATGAAAAAAAAAAAAAACTTGCAGGATTCTCGAGCATTGAACTCCAAGTGCCATCTCTAACTAATGCCGATAGCCTAATAAATTGCAAAAAAAAGAAAAAAAAAAAAAAAGAAGAAAAAAAAATTGATTTTTTATTGTTTTTTTTTAAAAAAAAATTAGTTTAATAAATATAAAATATATCTTAATAATTCGATAGCCACGTCATGTTTAACCAGTTGGTGTGACAGGAGATCAAATAAAAACAAAAAGCTGGTTGAATTTCACTGTGAACCGTGAACCACAGTTTCGGCCCAAGGGATGTGATCAATAATAAATAATGATAACATCATGCGCCTTTCATCACGTGTTGAGTATACCAACTGTTTGACTACTCAACCTTCCCCCTCTTCAATCTTCTGTAAGTTTTTCTATAAAATCTAGTGAACAATAAAAGAAAACTTCCATTGCACGCCATTGAAAACAAGAACGATGTGAATCCTAATCTACAATTGTTCGTAAAATGATAATATAAGTATGGCGCGGATAGTACAAATGAGGTGATGAACTGGATGATTTGCCCAATTGTTATGTATTTCTAATCGTTGAGGTGATAGAATGAATAAATAAGAGTTAGCGTCGTAGTAAAGAATGATCGCACGGAGGATGTTAAACTTTTTTCGGCACCTTGAACCATGTGGATCTTCCCAGGGATGCTGAAAAGTAATAATAGTACATGAACACGTGTATAAAAGCGTTCGCCATCATTCCGACACTAAATTTTTGTTGAAAAAAAAAAAAAAAAAAACCCCCTTTTCAATAAAAAATTCATTAATAATAATGTGAACGAATAATTGGATCACGTTACCTAGCATATACATTTCCGTCTTCGAGCCAAGTCCATACCATCAGGATGACAATCGCGTGATGATACCAATGCAAGAATATTATCGGCTTCTACAAAGTCGAGGGATATATATTGAAAAGACGTGGATCGTTACGTTGTAAAAATATTGATGCGATTTTGATTCTTTCTTACCTTCTTGAGCGCCAAGATCGCGGTGTCTAATAATTCATCAAATTTTGACAAATAATAAATATACGTAACGTAAGAAAATCTCCCTTTCATTGACGAATCATCCGAAGTGCAAAAGCACTCCCCTACACCACGTGCCTGGTAATTGAGTTGATAAAGTTTAGAATGTTATAGAATCTCGAGAGTAAGTGGATATGATGATCTTGCAAACCTGCATTCTCTCGAAATAATAAACCACACCGTACCCAAACATCAAAGCCGAGAGTATGCATAGGAACAGGTTGTGTGCTGCAGTCAGACTTCGCAATATAAACGGCTCTCTCGAGTTCATAAATAACTTTTTTAGAAAAATATTTTGAAGTTGATAATTCTATTTCGTGCACTGATCAAATTGAGGCAACCGTCTGAATGTTACAATTTTTGCAAGTTAATAATACCTTTAAACTGGAGATAACCGTAAAGTACGTTACCCAAGTACCAACGACAAACTAATAATTCGAAATCAATTTAATTTCCCAACAACATTTGGTAATAAAACGCATATGATTCCTCTCACTACCTGCCAATTGGTGAACGGCGTAACTCCAACCTTCCACTGAAACTCATCGGGGTTCGTCAATTGAGAGTAGTCCCATGTCGAGGTATTAAATGGGATTGAAAATATCTCCTCGATTCGTAGGTAAAGTGCACCGACCATTGTTTATTGTATCTATGGTATAAATTTGTGAAGAAAGAATCCAACTATGGTTATGGATCATCTGACCATCTTTATAGGAGATCGTTTCAACCGGAATTATTGCATAAATGACGTAGTACAATACCTATTATATAGAGAAAAAAAAAAATGAAAACATGAAATTCTCTGAACTCGTATTTTTTTCGCCTTGGTCGATTCGAAATGAGTATTCGCACGTCTCATGTTCTGATGTGACCGCATGTCGAAATGATAAGGACATTGAAGGGAGATCTTTTTACAATAACAAAACGACTCCCTCGTGATTGTTCAATAGTTTGCAATCGGAACGGTTCTTCAAAAACATGAGGCTGTAAGAATCCTCGTTCGAACACAATGCGAAGTTCGAGTTTACCCAACTTCAAATGATGATTCGTCGTAGCAATTGATTTTTGAGGATTATCCGAACTATCAATAATACCATGAGGACATTTGAACAGAAATCTGATGAAGTAAAGGTGGGCTTAATTGCAATAACACCTTTGCCGGCCAACTCAGAAGGTAAGAAAATCCGGTACTTTACATGCACCTTATTCATAAGATCGATTAGAAACTAATTAATGCTATCTTCTCTTGTTGGATACGAGACACCCATCTTTTTCCGAAAGGCCATTTTTGTAAATAATCGTCCGATTCAAATACACAATGTGCGCTTGTCACGTGAGTACGCGAGTCAATTCGTATTTTATATTGCGCGCGCCACACTCCTTTCACTGACTCCTCCTTTACTCGGGAAAATTTGACTATGTTTATAGGGATAACAGGTCCTCGTTTTTCAGGGAAACATACCGTTGCTAAATGGCTTATTTCCGAACACGGGTTCACTTTAGTCTCTCTGCGAGACAGTGGCTGCGCGGCTCAAGACGCAATGCTTTTCGAAGGACCCAACGAACTTTTACTACACGTCACGAAAAATTGGAGGAGTAATTTTGTGACTTGCAACGTTGAAACAAACGAAATTTTGGAACTCTACAGGTAACAAGAAAAAAAAAAAATAATAAGGACGTTGAAACAACTTGTATTTAATAACAAAGTTCCAACTTACCGATAGGAAGCGCCCGTTTTTCCTGTTGCTCTCAGTTGATGGACCAGTAACGATTCGGTATAAACGATACAAACATCTGTAAGATCTCTGATCAAAAATTTTTATCTCAAATGGACACATTCACTCAGTTTAACTAATCCCTTGGGTGAAAGTTTTCAGGAGCTACACCGTCCAGAACAGACACTGGAAGAATTCGTGAAAGAAGATGATGAACGACTTTTTCAATTGGAAAAAGGTGAACACGGAATTTCAAAGCGCACTACTCATGACGTGATAATTCAGGCCGACCTCACCATAATTAATTCGTACCCGACACTGGCGAAGTTGTACTCTCATCTCAAGAAGCTTGATATCACCAACTCAGAAAGATTGAGACCATCTTGGGAAAATTATTTCATGCACCTTTCGGACCTAGCGGCATTAAGATCAAATTGTATGAAGCGTCGGGTCGGTTGTATACTGGTTAAAGACCACAGGGTGATCGCGACAGGTTATAATGGCACTCCGAGAGGATTAAAGAACTGTAATGAGGGTGGATGTGACCGCTGTAATGACGCGGTTTCCTGCGGGACAAATCTGGATGCTTGTCTTTGCCTGCATGCGGAGGAGAACGCGCTGCTGGAAGCGGGAAGAGAGAGAATCGGTGAAGGATGCATCCTTTATTGTAATACGTAAGTTCGAACTGTTATCGGATATGAACATGGGACCTAAAATTTGCTTGCAAATGATTGATCTATTTTCATCGTTGACCAGATGTCCTTGTCTCGGTATGAAATCTTCGACGTGGTGACTAGCGAGGCTTTTGAAGTGGTGGTCTAACAGTTATTGTTGAAATCTTTTTTTTTTTTTCTTTACATTATTATTAGGATGCGCCATCAAGTTGATTCAAGTGGGCGTCAAAGAGGTTGTCTACAAAAGGTAATATTCATATATGTGACTTATTGATTTTTTTTTGTTTTGAATTATTGATAATTCTTTCGTGTCTTGTCTTTTCTAATTGAAATAGGTCGTATGCTGAGGATAGAGTGACCTATAAACTGCTTCAGGATGCTGGCGTAAAGTTAAAAAAACATTCATCTCTGAGTCGCAAGTGTTAGTTACGAAGGATTTTTTAGTGATCGGACCAACGCCCATAATGATTTGACTCCGAAGAAAATTTCCGAATTGTTTTTTATTTTTAATTAATGAACGATCTAATAAACCCTCAATGTTCTAATACTGAGAAAAAAAAATTTTTACCATGTGTTTTTGTTAACTAGATGACTCGCCGCAATATGTTGATTTTTTTTTTTTTTTTTTTTTTTTTGAATCGGGTACTGTACAATATTTTCAAAAAAATATTAATAGACCATGAAAGTCAATTTGCATAAATTTATTTCTGCGAAAAACAGTTTTCAATATCTTTGGAAAATTCACGCATTCAGTACAAAAATAATTTTCTTTATTTTTGTAGAAATCAATCCTCAGATGTTATTCTAAAAAAAGTCGCAGTGGCTACATATAACTTCGGATATGGTTTCAATTGAAAATGGTTAAATAATTAACTTTATTTTAGCAATTTGGTATTCTTCAGACCTGCGAATTACCGTGGCATTTTCGGAAATCTCAATCCCCCCAAAATTTATACAAATCGTATTGCACAATAAATTAACAGACAAAAGCGGATTTCATGGAACTTCCATCTGATTAAGGAATCAAGAGGATATTCATAACGAAAACACGAATTTCTTGTTATATGCATGTTATTTCGGTCAAAAGGTCAAACATTCTACGATGATGGGACAACTGTCGTCTAACTTCCTCTAGGTTATCCCAATCGCCGCATTCAATGGCAACCAGCGTTTTCAATGATTTCAGGTCCCTGTCCCAGTTGACTGATTGCAATAATATTCTATCGTTCACCCACTTACAATAGGAAATCTCCCAAAACAAGAGGTTAAATAGACCTGAAAGGACCCGTAATGCATGCGGGCCAACCTCTTGATCAAAACATCCAGCGATGGATAAATGTGTCAACAGAGGAAGTGTTGACACTATTAAAGTAGACAAAGGTATGGCGGAGATATTAACAGTAAATCCACAATTCAATCGACGAAGATCAGGTAAGATCGAAACATATTTTTTAAATGTTTTTTCAGCATCGACCAATGTCTTTGCCTCAGTCTTTGTGGTATGATCTCTCGAAGTTCTGAAGCGTTGAACTGAAAGAATGTCCACAGCATTGTCATTATCACCGTGGTCAATTAGATCTTCCCAGTCTTCCACGACACTACTCTTCACATCTTTTTCCTTGACGACTTTCCAAAAGTACTTTTTTAAGCATTCCAAGGTGACGTTGCTATACGCAATATCTAATTCCTCGTATCCGGGATCGTTTGCAAATAAGGGAAGAGATTCATTGGTGAGTGGATTGTGTATGCTCATAGAGGAAAGTATGTATTGCTTGAGGTGTGTCGGAAGATTAGAAAAGTATCGATGCGATGTGTACAATTCAATATTTATGGCAATTGTATCCACACAAATTGACAGGAGTGAGGGAACTTCACGGTTTGGATTACCTATGGTGCACACGAAACATCAAGATGAAGTTAGTCAAATATGCTTTCATGATAAATGTTTCGATCATGTTACGAGATGTTGTTGAATCTGGACCTAGGCAAAAATTTCTCTTCCTATCCCAGATTCTTCTCTTTATTTTACGTTCTTCAATTTCCTTCGGCAAAACTATACCCGCTGCATTCTTACCGACTTCCGAACACCATGCTCTTTGCCAACTTTTAGGCGGAGCTGGACCCGAGACACGCTGTCTCGTCAGATCGATTTCCCTTCTCGTCCTTTGTTCGAGTTCGGCTTGTTCTCTCATTAAATAATTGCATGCTGGTAGTGGCAGCAAGGAATATGCGTCCGCGGTGACTAGGTTTTTAGGTCGAGTCTCGTGTCGAAGTTGCTCGAGCAGCACGCTAACGTGTGCGGTTGGATCATTGTGCTTTTTTTGTGAATCGGAGGCAGAAACGTTCTTCGTAAAAGCAATAAGATTTGTTTTTCGTTGTATCCGTTTCTGCTTGGACTTTTTTTTCATGTCAAGTTAAAGCAGTCTACGAGCATGCTCGTATTTCCTTTTAAACTAATTATTGATCGATTCCGCAGTCTTTGCCGTACTACTTGACACTTGTTTTCGGAAAGATTTCACTTTTATACTGTATATCAAGGTTATGCTAACTATTAACTAATTGTAACAGAGAAATAATATTTCGTCAGAATTTTATTAAACATTTAAACTATAGTAAATACAATTTTATATTTAAAGATGGAGCTATTCTATATATAATACAAGCTTATGTCTTATCTATATTTATATTACCTTTTTTTTTTTTTTTTTTTATGCAAATGAGCAATACATGCTAGTTTTTATTAGAAAGTTAATTATAAACAATTACATGAATAGTCTTTACAAGGTTAACTACCAAGTAAATTAACTAATGCCTATTGCGTAGGTAGACCCTATATTTATATTACCTTTTTTTAATATTATGATAATAAATTTCAAAAATTACAAAATCAATTGACTAAATAACCTATTTGTCACTTTTTTCTTTTTTTTCCTTCTCTTTCACTTGCTTTTCTTTTCCTTTTAAAGATTTTACTTTATCAATTTTTTTTTGCTTTTTTTTTTAACTTCTTAATTACTCCTGGAATTTTGTTCATTCATATATCTTTTTAAATTTGTTTTTCATCCTCTAAATATATTAATGATTTTTTATATTTAATAATTTTTTGTCTTTTATTTACATTTCAAAATTTCTTATAAACTATATATCCAATTTAACAAGTCTTCTGATAATATCATATTATAAAAATAGAAATTGACATAATATCATTTACAAGTTGACTGAAATACTTAAATTGATTTCAAATATTTATTTAAATATTTCAACTAATTCTTTATCTATAAGTAATTATAATTAATATTATAATTATTTAACATAAAATATTTTTTAAAAAATATCTCTTCTTCTTTTTTTTTTTTTTAACCCTCTATTAGGCTAGTTATATGTGCTTTATTAAATATTTGTAAACTATA
This sequence comes from Acaulospora colombiana, assembly GCA_910592055.1. Lineage (NCBI taxonomy): Eukaryota > Fungi > Glomeromycota > Glomeromycetes > Diversisporales > Acaulosporaceae > Acaulospora > Acaulospora colombiana. The sequence goes on from CAJVPT010000404.1 coordinate 11,269, forward strand.
TATACAGTATGTAACAAAACTTTTTGGAGTTTTTTAAAATACATAAGTAATCTTATTCTTTAATTTTTAAAAAATACAGTATATATTTAAATTTTTATTTTTTATTTTTTTTAACCCATAATCATATTAATACAGTTTGACTTTATTGAGATACTTAAAAAAATATCAAAATAATCCATAAACCTTCTCACGTATTGACTAATTTATATTTGTATATTATTAGTTGAAGGACTATACTACTTAAAAAATATGAGGAGTTCACTAAACTAGTTTGGACTAAACAAAATTAAGTCTCAACTAAGTACTCTAAGTCAAATTTAGGGAACAATATTACACTCTCCTAGTAACTTGGCATAGTATCTCTAAGTCAATCAGGATTATTGCCAACAGTTTGTCACTATTGATTATTTCAAAAAATAATAAATTGTTAAAGTTGAACTGGGGAAGGGGAAAAATGAAAACCAATTCAAAGCACTTCAAAAAATTCTTTTTCATTTCACAGCCTCTTCTCAAAAGGGATCTTACCTGATTGGAATATTCTTTTTTGCTTTATTTGGATCTTAGAAGGAGTCTTCTTTATCATCATCTGTGACATTAGATAAGTTTTTATTTAAGTATACACCAGATTGGAATAGTCCAAAAAAAACTAAAAGATCCCAGCTTTCATTTTAGGGAACCTTTTCACCACTTGAGGAACTTAGAGAAGAAATAGAATTTCTTTATGCAGATCCATCCCATCTTTTGGTATCATAACTGTTTCCTAGGGTCAAATATACATGGTTGAAGGGGAACTTTTTCTAGAACTTTCTTTTCTACATCACTTATAATATAATAGAAACATGTTAGTGTGACCAATAGAAGCTTGTTTACTTTTTCTGAAACCAATGTGTTTCGTGTCAGCCAATCACCTTTGGTGAGAATTTGTGTTATCCAAAATTCAAGATCAAACTGAGGTAGGCAAAATTTCTCAAAAAACTATGAAAATGATAGTTCTAAAAGGTCCAATAGTAATCAGAAGGAAAAAAATAAGTCTTTATGTCATCAAAATCTCTATATATCTCTCGCTTTAAAGGTGAAGAAAACCTTTATGTACTTTACTATTGGTTTTTTTTCCTTTAAAAACTTTCTTGCTGTTGATATCAAAAGTGTTACTTGACTTATTCTTGGTTACCAGAAGTCAAGTTTTTAGTCAAAAAAGATTATAAACAAGTAAAGAGGAGATAGAAATGACTCTTGAAGTCACTTTTTAAAGTATTTTAAGGAAAGTATTAAAAACTTTTTTAGCAAAGAAGCAAAAAACTTCTTGCAAATATCTTTTTTGTATATGGTCAGAGAATCAGTAGAAAGAGTTTATATATATATAATTTCTATATTATTTAGATAATTTTTTTTTTAAGTTATGAATAAATAAAAAATTTTAAAAAGTTTTATTATACACTGTATAATATGAATCACCAAAACTAAAAAACACTAACTAGCTTACTTGTTTTTGTAATTACTACTCTAAATGCAACTTTGGAAATAATTTATTGTTCCATTAAGAATTCAGGTGAAAACCTTTTCAACTCTTAATATTATTGCTTATAGGTTACTACTGTAAATCACTCTTTTAAGTTCTGACATTACTCAAAATCCAACTATTTTATTTTAAATCCAACTCCTCTTGATAAGATATCTTTTAGATCTTTATCTTTTAATCTTTCCTCCTCTAGTATTGGAACTTTCCTTTTCAGTCACATAGTTTTAGTATCTGGGAGGTTGGGAGTCTTTTTATCCTATTCTTTTTTTAAATTCCTTGCAATCTTTTCTATTCTATCATTCTTTCATATCTTGTATTCCAAACCTTCTTTTGAATCTAGTTACAAGTTATACTTTACAATTTCTTGATCCATTTTTTTGCTTCTTTTCTGATTTTTTTATCATAACATTTAAAGTTCACCATTCCAAAGATAAGTTTACTTCTTATTAATCCTACAAAAAACTTAATATATCCTAATTAGTTGTTGAGAACTGTTCTACTAGCCTAGATATTTACTTGTCTATTTCATCTATTTCTTCACTATTAATTACTATTAATCTAGTATTCTTCTTTTTTACTTCCTTTTTCTTTTCTTGTAAGAGTTTTCTGAAATTTATTAAAATTTATTCAAGACCTTTATTTCATATCTTTTTTATCTATTTCTTATATACTAGACATTCTAACAATTGATTAATTGTTTCTTCTTTCTAAAGATCATATGCAATACATTTCACTTGCTTATATAGATCTGGCCTTTTTATTATTAGTTTACTTAGTATTGATAGCTTATAATTTGTTAGCTTAATAAGAAAACTTTTTTTTTGAGAATCTTTGAAAGATGTATCCTACATATAATTATTCATTCTCTTCCATACTAGATTCTATGTATAGTCTTATTGTTTTTGAATTTGGTGATTCCATTTCTTTTCGGTTTTGTTTCGTAATATCCACTAATATACTGTAGTCATGTTATTTATCTTCTTGATGAATTGTCTTATGGGATTAACTAAAGTTTTGTTCTACTACTTAATTTTTATAGGGATTTTATATGAAATGTGATTTTTTTATTCTATACTAGAAGTTTGAAAGTATATTTGGCTAAGGCATCTGCTTCATCATTATAGAGGTTTTAAAAGTGTACCTTAACCTTGATAAGTTTCAAATCTAGATCTTTTTTCTTGATCAGCTCTACCATTTATATCCATAATAATTAGTTTTTATCCTTTAGCCATCTTTTATGTATTCTTTTTGAATCATTTTTCTCAACTATTTTTTATTTTGAAATATAGGCTTGACTATTTGTAGAGATTACAATTAAGCTACCTATTGGAACTACCAGAAGTATTGTGACTATTACTATTAGTTTTATATGTATAGATGAGAACCAACTATCTATACCTGCTTGAAATCTACTTTCTTTTCCTGTATTACTTATTTTAATTCATGCTGCACTATCTTTATATTGTCATTTTCATGATTAATTAGTAATCTATCTGAATAGAAGATTAATTTTTGTTTGGATCCTTAATTATATTAAAGTATCTCTATTAGATGATTTTGATATACTCCTTTTTTAACATTCTTTAATGAACATTTCTTCCCAACTTTCTATATTTATGTAATCCATTTTGATATCTTGGAAAGTGGACTGCTGGAATGTTTCCTGCAAACTCTGTATAAATACTTGATTACTATTTATTGTTTTTCTAATTGCTATTTCCAGAGGTATTATGGAACATAGGATCATTAGTATCTGGACTCTCCTAGTACTTTTTGTTGTATTAAAATATAGTATCATATATATCTCTTCTATATCTTCCTTCATAATGCAAGTCTGTTCTTGGATAAAACCTTTTAGATAACCCATACATTTAATTAACTTTGTCTTTTGTCTATTTTTACTATTCTGATACCTGTAATATTCAATCTTTGCTTTTTTCTTGGATTTTTCTTGTAATAGCTTTTCCCATATTATTTAGTGATTGGCATTCTTTTTAACTATTCATATTTTTTGTCTCTTGTTACAGTTAGGATAAACTGTAAAATATGTTGACTTCTATTTTATCCAATTTATTTTTTTATAATTCTATAAACTGATTTAGAAGATCTTTAGAAAACATCCTACTTATATTTAAGAACCATTCTGGGATAGAACCTTTGTCTATTTTTTGGATAAATTGGAACATATATCAATTTTTTATTTTACTTGCTTCATAGTCGATGAGCTAATTTATATATATTAACCTATTGTTTCTTAGTGATAACATGACTTTATTATATTTCTTAGGTAAGAGATATTCTTTAATTAGACTATTTTCTTTTTTCAATTCAAAGATATTGTACTATTTCCAATTTTGAAAAGTAATTTCCATATCTCTAGCTAACTTAATTACTTGAAGTAAAAAGTTGACTTTATCCATAAGATGATCTAGTGAGTTGCAAGTCAGTAAATTAAGTAGTTCCCAATATTTGATTTGTATTTATTTGAGCCTTATAATTGTTGTAATTCCTGTTGGTCCAAGATTATTCAATTTGTTGCACAATCCTATTATCTGACTTTCTTTTTGTAGCATTCAAATGCACTTAAAATTATAGATTTTTGGATAATATATTATACTGTTGGAAGTAAATCTATATAATAAACTTTTGTGTTTGAAAAGTTTTCTATATATTGCTATTAATGTGTTACATATTTTCTAAGATAATATGTTATGCTATATTCTAAATTCTATTCTTGATATTAATACTCTATTTAGAATATAGAGTGTCTGCTTATCTGTCACTTTTTTATTTTTAAAAGCTCTAATGATTACATGAATTTCTTTAAGCACTCTTTTCTTTAGTTTAATCAAGGTCTTTTGATTAACATCCAAATTTTTAAAAATCTTGCTTGATTTGCTCTATTAAATTCTTTGACTACTTCTTTTTTTATATCCCCTTGAACTTCTTTTGAATAATAGTTAGGATTGTTAATAGTAACTAGAACTAATTTGTTACTATTAATCTGGGAGTTATTGACTTTATAAAAGATTTTTGCTATTTTCAAGATCTTTTCCATATCTTCCTTGAATCTTGCTATCCATATTATATTATTCATAAAGACTATCATGGCATGTCTTGATTTTAACTTTTTAACCTTGTAACTATTAAAGTCTGGATTTTAGGGTACTGACATTTTATATTCTTTATTTATATTATTTTAGATTTTGCATAGTAAAGGATTATAAAAGATTCTCCATATTAATGGTAAAATGGTTTCTTCTTGATCAATTCCATTCCTTGCTTTTATAGAATTAATAAGATCATCTTCAAATATAATTTTGAATCCATTGTTTTTGAAAAGGCTCATTATGATCTTAATAAAATCTTTAGGTGCCTTGATTTTTTCTATCACTTTTACTAGCATGTCCAGACTAATAGTGTTATAAGCTTTGACTATATCTTGAAACAATATCTACAATTCTTTTTTGTTCTTTCTAATATCTTCACAGATGTTAATAAGAATTTGAATTGGTTCTGTTATACTTTCTTCTGGTAATCCTATGTAGTTGGGTCCTCTAAGAATATTATAGATCTTATAAATATTCTCTATTTTGTTTGTCAGAACTTTGGTGAAACACTTTCTAGTGATCTCCAGTAATACGATAGGTCTTGTATTTAAAAGTTCATATTCTCAAGGCTTTGGCTTGGCTATGAAATATACAGTATATGACTTTGTCTCTAGAATATAGGAGTAACTTTCCATTTCAAGAAGTTGTCAAGTATTTTTCTCAGATATTTTTTTCTATCCTGGCTTAATCTCTTTAATATTTCATAGCTGATCTGAGATTTGTCTAGAGTCTTGTTATTGAAAAGTATCTTGAGTATTTCATATAATTCTTCTTATGAGATTGATTTGAGAAGATTCTTATACTAACTATCTTGAATATAGTTCCTGGGATTTTACTTCTCTTTTTAATCTTTTGTCAGGTTGTCAAAATTGACTTTTCTTCTCTTGAAAGCTTCTAGGTAATATTATTTTATCTTTTTTTTGATTTCATGTTTTTTTGTTATTATATATTCAATATCTCCTTGTTTAATTTTAATATTATCTAGTATAATATAATCTTATCCCTTTCTTTATTGATTAATAAGCTTACTATTCTTCTTTAATTGTTTTTTAAATTATCATATCTTTGTTCTATTGCAGTTTTTATGGCATCTCTTGTCTTTTTGACTTCAAGTCTTTAACTGATAAACTTTAGGCCTTCTATTGTATCTTGAATATCCTTTTTTAATAGTATCCAGGGCATATTGAAGATGTTATATTACATACAATAATTTTCGATCTGATAATATAGATTGTAGATAATATTATGTTTCTCTATTGCTTTGCAAAGATTTTGTAGCTTTTCTATTTTTTTTAAGATTTTTGCTTTCTTGAGAAGTTCCTTTAGTTGCAAGACTTTTTTATATTTAACAAATTCAAAAATGTTTCTATCATTTTTTTCTTTATATAATATAACCTTCTTAGTTTTAAGCTTGTTGAAAGTTGCTTTATATATATGTTTTTTAAAAACTTCTCAAATCTTGTTTGCGAGTTTTTCTTTTTTATCTACTTCAGGTTCTTTTATAGTTCAAGTTTTCTTAATAGGCTTGCCACTATTTTGATGAAGATCCTTTTATGTCGATTCTTTTTTTTTTGTGTGTTTTGATTTGATAGTTAGACTTCTTATAAAGAGATCTTCATCTTGAAGAGTAATTATCAGCATGATATGATTACTTTCTATAACTGCTTGTATTTCTTGATTATCAAATTATAGCAACAGATATCTTGTTAGGTCTTGTGATATCCAAATATAATCAATTCTATTACTGCTTGTGGCATTCTATTATGTTGGAATTTTGTTTTTGTCTTTCTATATTGCCTGAGTATTTATGAAGCCCCATTTATTTAGAAAGTTGAACAATAGAATTTCAAGATATCAAGAAGTTCTGAACTTAGCCTTGGAGAATATTGGTTTATCTTTTGATGAATTATAGATAGTATTGAAATTACTCATCACTATTATATGAAAGCTTTATCTTTACTTTCTTTTTATAAGACTGATTAACTTCTCTTGTACCTTTTTATATCATTATTTGTCTGAAGGAATGTAAATTTGTATAATACAATCTTTTTTCTTTTTCATGAAAAAGTTAACTACTATTACTGTATATAACCTTTTCTCTCTTCTATTAATGTTATTTTCTTTTTCAAATATTTTCTAATTAGGAGACTAATCTCTGCTCCAAATGGTATATCTCTATTGATACTATAGAAATACTTGTAGATTTTTTAATTGCCAAAAGTCCATTTTACATTGATTTGGATCAACTTGGTTTCACATATTCCTATTATACAGTATCTATTTCTTGTTCCTATATCTTTTCAATAAGACTTTGTTGATTTATATTGTTTATTATATCTCTGATGTTGTATATGCCTATTCTTATTATTCTTTTCTAAATATCTTTTTTTATTCCTTTTGTATTCTTTATTTGCTCATCTTTATTTTTGCTTCTCAAAAAGATATTATGCTTATTTTGTAGGAATCTATCTATGTTTAGATCACCACCTTATCCTACAGCTTCATCTAAATCTATGGTTCATACTTTGCCCTTGTTATAAGTCTTCATTAAAAGAGAATCAGACTCTTTTTCTCCATATATATCTTGATTAACTAGTGTGATATTTTAGAAGTGGTCTGCCCATCCTAACCCTTCTCTCCTTTGTTGACTAAATCTTGATTTGTCTTCAAGCTTGGCAATTCTTCCATTTAACTTTTCCAGATTTGTCAATATGAGCTTTAGTAGATTTTTCTTATTTCCAAGCTCTAGTTCATTATACTGTCTTTGATTTTGGTTCTCTAGTAAACTTCTAGAATTTCCCAATAGTTCCCTATTGCTTCCTATTGATGAGCAGTTTAGGGTTTTATAGTTTTTTTGTTAAGTATTACTATTCTGACCTTGATACTTTTTTCTTTAATTAGTTGACCACTTATATTCAATAGTTGTAGCAAAGCTTATTAATTCACTATCTAATGACAAATTTAATATGGATTCGATATTCATTTCTACTATTCTATGTCCCAGTCTTCTTCTCAACCTTTCAACTCTAGGTTTAGGACCCTTTATAGTTTCTTCTATTGTGGCTTTTGCACTTCAGGATAGTCTTAATCCCTGCAAGAAAATATACTACTTGCAAGCTCTTATCAGTGCTTCTTTTGTTACAAAGCATACTACTATAAAGTTTTGCTTTTTCAATATATGAGGGTTTCTTGATATATAATAGGCCTTAGCTTCTGTACTATTAAGTGTTCTGGTTACCAAACTTGAGAGTTTCTATTTGTGTCTAAGAGCTTGACTAAGTGTTTGTTTCATTTAATCAAAACCTCATTTATTTCTTTATCAGTCAGTTCTTCTTTAGTAAAGATTGTTCTTGTTATTTTTATTCCAAGTACCATCATCCATATTTTTTTAGGATTCATTTTAAAGTGTTTATATCACTTGAGATAGGCCTTTACTCTGATCTTGATTTTTACCTTATAGATATCAATGTTTTTAATATTTTTATATCTTTTTAGATGTTCTTTTATATAACTTCTAGAAAGTTTATAATCTACAGTACATTTACTAAACTTACTTATTATATGTCTTTATTTTTTTCTGAATTATGGATTTAGAATATCTTTTTTTTCATCTTATCTATAGTTGATTGTTTTATATATTCTTCTTTTTCTGGTTCTAGTTATTAAAAACTAAAGACTTTCTTCTTTTTGTTTACTTCTTCTAAACATTTAAGAAGATTTTCTTCTTCTTTGAAGTGAAGAATCAGTCATTTATTACCATTAATAAAACTTTTATAAAGAAGGTTTTATTTGTCCTAAGATAGTTTTCAGATATTGCACAGATAGGTTCTAATTTCCTTTTCTGAGCTTCCTGAAATGTTTACTGTCATGGCTCCTAATTGATATGCTCCTTTTTTACTTATATAGTATGGATTTGAAGGGAATTTGCAGCTCTATTTCTTATACTATATAAACTACATTCACTTATATTTTGACCTTTGATCTTTTTTCATAGTATTTTAAATTCCATTTTCTCTTCTATCTCTTCTTGTTCTTGAACATTAGATATTATAATCTCATTATCTACTGTTAAATTATTTTCTATCTGGGTAATAATCTACATATAAAGAGTTTCTATGTCTTTTGGTACATTTTTTTCTTTTTTAATTATTTCAAGAAATTCATTTTTGAGATTTAACTGAAGCAGATTTTCTTCTTTTCCTTTTCCAAGCTATCAAAGATAAGTTATATATTATATTAAGATTTATTCTTTATGAACATCATCTTTTCTATTTCTAAGATACTTACAATAATACTATTAAGTATCATATAGGTTTCTGGGACTGATACTTCTTTTTTCACTTGAATGGTAGTTTGCCCTTGTTTGGTTATTTGTTATGCAGTTCATAGCTTATTATGTTCGTCATATTTTTTTACAAGCTAAACCAAAGTATTAATAATATTCTTTTCTCTTTTATCTATTATATATAGAATCTTCTTCAGCTTATTCATTGTGCATATAAAGAATGGCCAATAAAGAATAAATCATTTAGTGTTACTAAAGTCACATAAAGTGAAAAAATATTTTATGTGTTTTGCTTTTTGTTTTAGTAATTCTCTATTTTGATTTGTGTCTTGATTCTGTTTTGATCAGATACTTGTTGTTTATTCTTTCTTTATCTAGTATTGTTTACTTGTTTACATCAGTGTTTAATATTGTATTATAAATTTCTGCTATTCTGTTTATGTCAATCATATTCTGTAATAATGTTGTGATTGAAAATCTTGTCAAATTTATTCTCTCTTGTTGTGTTAATGTGATGAATCTTTATCAAACATGTTTTTGACAACAGGTCTTTATATGTGTACATGTTCATATTACTTTGACTAGGTGTTTTAATATTTGTAGAATGGAATATGTATATTAGGCTATTTAGACCTTGAGAAGCTTTGATGTTCTTTTGGGTCTTAAGGAATTTGAGGTTTGCTTGATTTATTGAGAAAATCTACTTTCATTATGATTTCTTGTAGTATTAAGAAAGGTGTCAACCTGCATTGGCCTGGCTGTAAGCACTGTGAAGTTAATATTGGCTTCTCTTTTTTGACTATGAATCAATTTATGTTGATTTCTTTCCTTTTTCTTAAAAAAGAAGAAAAGGTCAAAGTTGTTGCTATATATATATATATTCCAGCAATCTACTGATCTAGAACTATGCACAAAGTGTTGTTTTGTATTAAGATAATTGTTGTATATTGGTATTATAAAAATATGTGTATTGAATTATAGATATTTCTTTTTTTTAGGTGAATTGCTTAAAAAAAAAAATTTCTAAGGATCTGAGAGATTTGTGAAAAGAGTTTTTTTTTTTTACTAATAGAGGGTTGAAAAATATCTCTTCAAAATATTAACTGTAATTATATATGTTTATTTTTCTTTAGTAAAGTTTTTTAAATCAAATTTCATTTTTTTCAAATAAATAAATTTTTGGTTCTTTAATTATATCGATTAATTTATTTTGATATTTGATAACTTTTTTAGATCTTTACTCAATAAGCAACTATATATTTTTAATTCTTTGTACTCTTTTTTTAATTATTATAAAAAATCAATAATTGAAGATAGTAAATATATAATATTAAAACTCTTTCCCACTTCCCCTTACTTCGTGAAAATTTCCTTTTTGGGAAGTTCTCTTTTTTTTCCTTTCCCCTCTTCCGTCCTCTATACGAGAATATCAACATGTAGTAGACAAAGTCTGAGTTGTACTGACACCACACGAGGCTCTGTTATTTGACTTGTTGATATATAGAAAGCAGTAGTACGTCTAGGAAAGTGCGAGCGGACCTGAACTCTGCACATGGCAAATGTCTGAGACAAAGGGAAGTGTCTTTTGGGGCAGAATACTTCTGAAGTGAGGCTTTGTGTATGCCTGAGTCGTCATAGACAAGAATACGTTTTATTTCCTATTTTTTCCCAACTCCTTAACTTTCCCTCTCATGTTCTTTTTTTTCCCTCCTGTTATCTCTTACTCCTTCGTTTTATACCCTTCCTACTGACAGATAGCTTTTCCCTTTTCCAAGGTTTTCTTCCTAAGCTTCTCACTCCTTCTCTTTACCAAACCATATCATTAACTCCATGGTACATCAAGGCTTTTCCCTGGTTAAGACAGTAGGCTCAAACACAAAAAAGATCAAAACAAGACTTCTCACGATTGAAAGGTACACCTGTGGCAAGGGAGGCCACATCTGCAAAATTTTAGGCATACCTTTCTATAATCACTAGCTACTTTACAAAGCCGTATAAATGGAGAAGAGGTAGTAATGGCGGGAATTTCATTCGGCAACACCAAAAGTATAAGGTTTTACTTGCTGAGGGCCTAGACTGCTACTGTTAATTGGTCAGAAGTAAAGGGTTAGATGAGAGCTTTTGCTTTGAAAACTTGATAATACCACCACTATTTAACTCAAGAGAAATGACAACAGGACATTCTCTTGTTTTAATTCTCTCCCAAGATCCTACCAAAAAACCGTGGTCAGCTTATCCCTTCCAAAAAATTGGCACAGGATGATCACGCACTATTAGGTTCATGGCCCTTAATAAGAAAAGACCCACGACCTATACCTTGACTCAAATTGGTTTCCAGGCCCAGCACAACAAAAACCTGATTTCCCTAATCACCCCATCATATATATCACTATATCATCACATTTTCCTAGTGCGTACCTTACTGGTCAATAGTAAACTAGCAGCTAGATATTATTTACCTTTTTTTCTCTTTCTCTACGTGAGTTTTTAGAGTCTACCCAGGCGGACCCTATTCTGGCATACCCAGTCACAGACTACAAGTGTGTCACAATAGGATAATCACGATAGGCATTAGTTAATTTACTCTGGTGTCACAACCTTGTAAAGACTATTCATGTAACTGTTTATGAATTAATTTTCTAATAAAACTTGCATGTATTGCTCATTTGCGATTTTAAAAAAAAAAAATATATATATATATATATAATATTATTAGTCTTATTTTGTTTAATCAATTATTTATATATAAGTAATAATTGTCTACTTTTAGTTTTACAATTTCTACTTTTCTATATTTTTATCTTTAATGATAATATAAAATATATAACTATTTGATTATTTGCATTAATAAGGAATTAAAGCAAGAGTTCATGAATTTTATTAATTTAGATATCAATTTTTATAATATTTTTTTATTTATATTACTTGAAAAAACTTTATTTATCTTTAGTTTATATTTATCAAAAATATATTTTATTAAAATCTTTATTTTTACTTTTGTTTTTTTTTGATTTTGACTTATTTTCAGTAACTGGTTTTATTAGTTTTGTCTCTTTACTACTTTTCCTAAATTGAATTTTTTAATGTTTTTTAAACTCGACAAACTTTTGAATTTTGATATCTTAACTGTTCTAGGTTCTGTAACTATTATAGAATCAAGTTTAGGTTTTGTAGATTTGAACTGATCAATTTTTTTCTTTAAATCTTCTATTTTTTTTTTTTTTGCTATTTTGATTCTTCAGAAAACTTGTTTTTAATATATTCTATTGGGTTTAATTGTTTTACAAATTTAATATTTTTTTTTTCTAATTTTTTGATCCATATATATAATTTTTTCATTTTCTAAATATATTAATAAAGATAAAATTTTAATAATTTGACAATAATTTAATTCTAATCTTTTTTGATATCTTTTCTTATTTGAGTTTTGATAATTATTTAACTTTTAGTTTTGATATTTATATAACTTCAAATATCAATATTATAGGTAATATAAGAGATAATCTTCTTTTAAGTAATTTAGCTATCATAATTGGAATTGAAAATTTGATATTAGATATTACTGAACTAATCATTACCTTTTTTAATATATTAATACAAAAAGATAGAAAAGATTATTAAGGTTGCAAAGATAAAGAAGATAATTGTTTTCTATAAGAAGCATGACTAGTTGTTTTTTTTGTTTAAACATTTTAAGGATATTGAAAAAAAAATATTATATTACTAAAGAGATATTTAGATAAAATTATTTGCATTGTTCAGACCTGTGAATCAATAATACAGTAGTAGTGCTTCCAGGTCACCAAGTACTGTTTCTGAGTTCAATACCACTGTGAGGCAATATTACTTAAGCCTAGGTGATGTAAGAAGATTCTATTTGTCTTATAATAATAATCACTGTTATTTGTGACCAAAATTCCATTTGATCACAGAATAATAAAAAATCACAAGATACTTTAGTCAGTTTTAGTACTAAAGTTACCTTGTCACAAGATAGGTTCCAACAAGCTCCTACAAATAGGCTAAAGATTTGCATATCATAAAAAGAGAGAATTAGTAAAGTTTAGGTATGTTAGTAAAAAGAGAATCTCTATCAAAAATTAATATTTGTTCAAGACTTGATATGGTTACCCATAAACAAACTGTAATAAGTCATGTAAAAAGGGTTACTGGTAAAATGAGACAATATTTAAGACTTCAAGTAGGTATTTCATAAATATACTGTAATAAGTACTATAAAAAGAACATTTGGTAAGATAAGATATGAAAGGGATCCTATATTATAGTCTCAAGGTCTATAGAACATTATATGTAAGGATTAAGAAAAGGTAATATAGATGTAGGAAATTCGATAGTAGGACTTCTTCTAGCAAAAAGCCATATTGACAGGTTATATCTGAAAATGGGTTTGCATTGAATATACTATAAAGACATCATATCTATATAGATATTTTCAAAGATGTATATAGCTAGTACATACCTTATATAGTTAGAATTCTCTGTATATATATGTAATATAATGTATGAAACTAAGCTTTATTATTCCTAATAAAAAAAAATTGTATTGTTTTAATTATTATTTTTTTTTTAAGAGTTAACAGAAGTTTACTTTATTGAAACTCTTTTCACTGATTCTCTGACCATACACAAAAAAGATATTCACAAGAAGTTTTTATACTTTCTTACTAATAAAGTCTTAACACTTTCCTTAAAACAATTTGAAGTATGACTTCAAGAGTTGCTTCTACCTTTTACCTATTGTTTACAAATATCTTTACTCAAAAATTTAACTTGTAGTGATCAAGAAAAGTCAAGTAACACCTTTGAAACTAATGGCAAGAAAGTTCTCAAAGGAAGAAAAACTGACTGTGAAGTATTTGAAGATTTTTTTAATTTTTGAAGTGAGAAACTTATAGAGATTTTCTATAGTAAAAATGTTTATTTTCTCCCTTTTTAACTGTTTTGACCCTTTTAGAGCTTCCATTTTTACAATTTTCTGAAGAATTTTGCCTACTTCAATTTGATCCTAAATTTTAGATAGTATAAATTCTCATCAAAGGTGATTGGTTAATATAAAACATATCAGTTTTTGGAATATAAACAAGTTCCTATTGATTACACTCACATATTTTGATATATCATTGATAATATAAGAAAGAAAGTTCTAGAAAAAGTATTTCCTCCAATCATGTATATTTAATCTCCAAAAAACAATTATGATACTGAAAGATAAGCAATGAGTAGGAAAAGATGATCCAACTTCCATCTCTCATTAAGTTCCTCAGGTGGTGAAAAGGCTTTCTTGAACAAAAACTAAGATCTCCATACTTCTATTCCAGTTAGGCAAAGTTCTTAAAAAGATTTCTTTATTCTAGTCGGGCAAACTCTTCCATAATATGATGTTGACTTCAGTAGTATTAAGTGAATCTATACATTGGCAAAAGGATAAATTCCTTAAACATTCTTCTTGAAGTCATTTTCAAGAATGATTAAGTTTTTCAAATGTTATAAAGTTTAGAGAATATTTCAATTAGACAAACCCCTTTCAAGAGAAAACTGTGAAATGAAGCAATAATCTTTTGGAGAGCTTTAAATTATATTTCCTTTTCCTTTTTTTTTTCCAGTATCAACTTTAGCAATTCATTAGTTTTTAAAATAATTAACAATAACAAATTGTTGACAATAACCTTGATTAATTTAGAGGCTAATGCCAAACTACTAAGAGAGTATAATATTGTTTCCAAAATCTGACTTAGAGTACCTAGTTTGGACTTAGTTTTGTTTAATCCAAACTAGTTTAGTAAACTTCTCATATTTTTTAAGTAATGTAGTCCTTTAACTAATAATATATAATGATTAATTAGTCACTTTGTGAAAGTCTGTAAATAAATTATAGTATTTTTCAATATCTCAATAAAGACATGTCATTGTGATATGATTGTGAATTAAAAAAAAAAAGAAGTTTAGTTTATTAAAGTTCTTAACAAAAGATTTATAATATATATTAAAAATTATATAATTATAAAGGCTATAGTATTATTTATATAACTCTTAGCCTATTTATTATTATATGCTATTTAAAGTTTATAGTAAACACATTTTTCAAATGAAATTTTAGCTATAACCTATATAATTTGTTATTGAAAGAGATCTTTCTATCTCTTGTCTATATTCAGATTCTATTCTATAATTAGCTTGGACCTAAAACCTTTTTACAAAATATTTTGTCTTACCAAATATTCTTTTTATATTATATATTATAGCATACCTATAGAATATTTATGTGTAATCTTAATCACCTTACATGTTTCAATAATATCAGTGGTGATTGAAAGAATTGATTAGTGCCTCATATCTACTCCACTCCTTCAATTGGATTAATCTACAGATCAAGTTCCATGAAATCAATAAAATATGAGCAACAAGTTCTCAGGTAATAAAAAAGTTATTATTTGTTCAAGCTGAAGTCTTTCTCTTCTATTATTCTAATCAGGAAAAGTTCAAGATCAATGCCTCCTTTTTATCCCAGTTAGGCAATAAAACTAAATAGTCTCTAGTCCATATTAAGCTCCAATCCTTTAATTACAGTTGAGAATACATTTCTCCAGAAGTTGTTGAAGAATACTGCAATTGACGAAAATCCTCATTACTTTTGAGACCCTTACACTATTACAAGGCAAAAGGATTATTGAGAAATCTGGCTTTTTGGATAATAAAAGATGTATATCAGTAAAATTTCTTTAATTAAGCATGGCTGCTAGAAGATATTATACTGAAACAATATGATCTAGTTCTTACTAGGTCATATAAGAACCTGGGTCCATCATAAATCACCTCTCTATTACAGATAAATAAAAAATTACAGTTTAAAGAAAGTTGAGACCAAGTGTGTCTTAGAAATAAAGGCTCCCATTAGGTGTTAAGTCTTCTCAGACAATATACAAAAAGGAAATCAAGATCAAGAATAGATAAGTTCCTCAAACAGTCAGGAAAAGAAAGAATATTTCAATTAAATATTTCTTATTGAGAAGAGGTCTTGAGAAGCAGGTCTTTAGAGGAAGCTGGAAATATTTTTTTTTAATTTTTACTTTTTCATTTTCTTGTTGTTTGCTTAAATATTTTTAAATATTCCTTCCCCTTTTTTCAATTCATTCTTTTATAGTTTCCTGTATTCTAAAGGCTTGGTGTAACATATGATAGTAATAACTTGCTGACAATGATGCAATGGTTCTGCTTATATCTTGAAAGAACTTGATGAGAAAAGGAAAATAGTTATCTATTATAAAGTCAATATTTGAAACTATGCTATCACTTCTGTACTATCAGTTAAATACTCTTCAAGAACTTTATCAATCAAAAGTGCATTGTCTATTTCTCTATTGCTTTCAGTATTTTCATATTATAGTTCTTGTGTCTTCCAGTTTTAATCCTATATCATGCCTTACCTTACTTATATTGAATCTTTTTTTTAATATTCTTCCAAGTAACCAGACAAGTTAAAGTGATTTTTGAGGGTATCTAAAACCGGGATTGAAGAAAGTTGGGGAAGAAGAAATTATGGAGAGGAGATATGAGGTATAAGCCTTTGTTATCCAATAAATTTATTCTTACTTATTTATTGCAATAACCTATCTAAAAAAGAAATCTTAGTTCTTTTAGTATATGTCTTTACTGACATTGATAAATATTATTTTTGGAGTATTACTATCCTGAAGAAATTAATCTACTATGCCACTTTACATTGATACCTCCTGTTAGTAATTTCATTTTCAATTGGTATGAGCAATCCCAGAAAATCTTCCAGTCTCCTGATACTTCAGGCTTGTATAAATAGATGGTACACTTTCAAAACTTTATCTTTATTTTATATCTTTTTGAGCATTTTGTTTTTTTTTTTTTCTGAGTAGTGATAGATAGTTTTCTTTAAGATTATTCTTCTTCTTGATATCCAATAATGTGGTTAGGAAATAGTATCTGATGAGACACATAAATGTAATCAATAGAAGCTTGTTTATATTCCAAAAACTGATGTGTTTTATATCAGCCAATCATCTTTGATAAGGATTTATACTATTCAAAATTCAAGATCAAACTGAGATAGGCAAAATTCCCCAGAAAATTATAAAGTAGGAGCTCTAAAAAGGCTAAAACAGTTCAAAAGAAAGAAAATAAACTTTTTGACTATAACAAATTTCTATAAATCTTTTTTAAAGATTAGAAAGACTTCCAGATAATAATAGATGCCTAAAGTATTTAATATATAAAATTTTACAGATTACCTATGTCTTTTTTTGAGGAACAAAATTTATAGCTCTTCACTTTAATATAAACAAAAGTCAGAAAATTCTATAAATCAATAATTTAAATAATGAAAACAATTATAAATAATTTTTTTATAGTTGTTAATTTAAAATTTTAGTGTTTTTTAATGAAAAACATTTGACTTTTGTCCCTGCCTCTCCTTTTAAAAACTTATCTTTACTTTCAGGTACTTTACAATCAGTTTTTTTTCCTTTGAGAACTTTTTTGCATTAATATAAAAGGTGTTATTTGACTTTTCTTGATTACTAGGAGTCGAGTTTTAGAGTGAAGAAATTTGTAGATATTAGAGGAATGATAGAGTAACTCTTGAAATTATACTTCAAGTTGTTTTAAAAAAAGTGATAAGACTTTATTAGTAAGGAAGTATAAAAACTTTATGTGAAAATCTTTTTTATATATAGTTAAAGAATCAATGGAAAGAGTTTACCAAACCATTTAATGAATACATATTAACAAGCTTTCTGTTTAATATAAAACAAGTTATCTAGAGCTATTTAAAATATTAGATGCTCGGATAGAGTACTATAACTAACAAAATAGTATTAAATTATAGTAAAATTAATAGACTTAAATAAAATAAAAATTAATATAATAAACTAAGTTAGATAAATAGTTCATAAAATCAAAGTATTTACTATTACTTAATAAAAGTTATATTTGTCAAGTTGGATAATTAAAAAAAATTTGATATATAAACTTTAAAATAGCTTTATAGTTTAATTAATATGTAAATTAGAAATATAAAATTATAATTTTTTGTTATTAATCTTAAATTAAAATATAGATTTTAATTTTTTAATAAAAAAAATTTTTTTTTTTAATTATAATTAAATAAATATTAAAAATAAATATTTGCTGATATAAAATATTTAATTATTATATCAATTATTTATATGAGTTAATAATAATTTATTATAAGTTATTTTATATATATCTTATTATTTAAAAAAATATATTATAGATAAAAATTAAATAGTCAATATTTATAATAAAAAAAAACTCTTTCTACTGATTCTCTAATCATATATACAAAGATGTTTGCAAGAAGTTTTTATACTTCTTTACTAATAAAGTCTTAATACTTTTCTTAAAACAACTTGAAATATGACTTCAAGAATTACCTTTACCTTTCTTTTTTGTTTATAAATCTTTTTACTTAAAAACTTGACTTCTAGTAATCAAGAAAAATCAAGTAACACCTTGGATATCAATGACAAAAAGGTTTTTAAAGAAAGAAGAACTGACTATAAAGTACTTAAAGACCTATCTAACCTTTGAAGTGATGGGTTTATAGAGATTTTTTATATAGTAGTAAAAAGACTTATTTTTTCTTTTTTTTACTATCTTGGTTCTCTTAAAGCTTTTTTTTTCATGATTTTCTAAGAAATTTTATCTATCTCAGTTTGATCTTGAATTTTGAATAGCACAAATCCTCATTAAAGGTAATTGGCTAACATAAAATATATTAGTTTTGAAATATAAACAAGCTTCTATTAATTATATCTATATATTCCAATAATATCATTGATAATATAAAGAATATTTCATAAATGTTTGCCTTCAAAAGTCCAAGTCCCTTAATGAAGACTTCTATAATATCAAAAGAGCAAGTGATAAGTAATATGAATTACAAACTTTTATTTCTTATTTAAGTTTCTCAAGTAATAACAAGTCTTAATGGAAAAAAACTGAGATTTAAATGCTTTCCTTGAGATATCCCAATCTAGTATTTACTTAAATAAAAAATCAGTTGAATTGACTTGTTCTATATCCCATAAGTAGTAAAAAAAAAAATTTCTTTTAAGGTTTAAATGAAGCAAGAAAACTATTCCAATTAAACAGATTTCTTTTGAGAAAAGATTATTTTTATTTTTGAAAATTTTCGATGGACCTTGAATTGTTCTTTTTCCTTAATTGTTTTCTCCTTTTTTCTTTTTTAACTTAACAATTTATTGGTTTTCAGGCAAATTAATAATAACAAACTGTTAACAATAATCCTGATAGATAGAAGTTATTATCAATCTATTAAAGAAGTATAATATTGCTTCCAAAATCTGAAGTACTTATATATAAAGATAAATTAGTTACTTTGTGAAAGTTTATAAACTATTATAGATTTTATTTTAATTTCTCAATAAAAACAAGCCATTATGGCATGATTGTAGATTAAAAAAAAAAATTTAAAAAAATTAAATAGCTAATATTTATTTATTGATAATATTATTAAGATAATTTTTAATAAATCAAAAAAAACTCTTTCCGCTGATCCTCTGCCCACACACAAAAAAGATATTCGCAAGAAATTTTTTATTTTTTTGCTAATAAAGTCTTAACACTATCCTTAAACCAACTTAAAGTTTTACTTTAAG